>PVKP010001055.1:0-48846 GCA_004027715.1 Plecturocebus donacophilus
TGATAGACCAGGCATAGTGGCTCATGCCTGTAATCCCAGCACTTTGGGAGGCTGAGGTGGGCAGATCACTTGAGGCCAGGAATTGGAGATCAGCCTGGCCAACATGGTGAAACCCTGTCTCTATTAAAAAAACCAAAAAATAGCTGGGTGTGGTGGTGGGCACTTGTAATCCTGGCTACTTGGGAGGCTGAGGCAGGAGAATCACTTGAACCCAGGAGGCAGAGGTTGCAGTAAGCCGAGATCGTGCCATTGCACTCCAGCCTGGGCAACAAGTGCAAAACTCTGTCTCAAAAAAAAAAAAAAAAAAAAAAAAAGAGAGAGAAAATGATTTGATAGACGAGACTGTAACAGAACGTTGCTGTTTATTGCTGGTGATTGATGATAGGGTAATTGTTGCAAAGATTCTTACAACATGTCTCAGAGAAAAATATGGATAATAAATGGTGCTAACAGAGCATACTGGTTAAGAGGGTGGACTTTGGCATCAGCCACATGTAGGTTCAAAGGCTGGCTCTACCACTTACTGACTTTGGGACTTCAGGCAAGTAATTTAATTTCTCAAACTCAGTTTACTTATCTGTAAAATGGTCATAATAACAGTACCTTCTCCCACTGAGTAGTGAGGATTAAATAATTCATATAAAATGTAGAGCATAGTTATTGATACACAGTTAGTACTGTTTAAAGCTATACCATTATTACTTCTAGTGAAAACTAAAAATGCAATGTGAAGATGGGTTGTTATAAATTGCATCAACAGGTATTATATTGTGAATTATTTTTCAAATGTGGATTGATGTCCTTTTGAGTAACTAGAACTACAGATGCGTGTTACCACTCTTGGTTTTTTATTTATTTATTTATTTATTTTGTAGAGACAAGGTTTTGCTATATTTGCTATTTGCCCAGGCTGATCTTGAACTCCCAGTCTCAAGTGATTTTCCACTTCAGCTTCCCAAAACTCTAGAATTACGGGCATGAGCCAGCAGGCCTGCTCTCCATGTATTATTATACTGGCATTAATAAGTCACTCCTAAGATTTTTAGCAATAACTTCTACTGATTATATTAGAATAGAAGCTTAATTGACAGGCCAACAGATATGTTCCATCATACAAACATTTTGCTACTGGCAAAAACAAAAAACTAAAATCCTCCAGATATTTATATATAGTTATTTTATGCACATACAGGTCTCATTTAAAATCCATTCAGGAAATATAAGCAAGTGTGTAACCCTGACAGAGAAACTACAGATAGTGTAAAAAAATTTTAAATTCAGAGGAAAACATGCAGTGGGTCAGCAATGTGAGGGATTCTCATCTTATCATATGGATACTTTACATTGTGAGGGATTATAGCACACACTATACCAACCTTTCAAAAGGCGAAGAGTCAGCTGCCTGCCTTATCAGGAGAGCTCTGCTCTGCCGTATGTGATTATGTTGGGCTTAGCTCATGGGTCCTGTGCTAGCATATGAATTTCTATCATGGTTATCTGAGTTAGTAAAATAAGATAATGCAGCCATTCTGATATTTCTGGTCCCTGCACAGAAATATCAGAATTCAACACAGGTTGAATGAGGTTAATACAGACCATGTGCTGTGCAAAAATAAAGTAGAAATCGGTATAATTTACAGTAGAGGGTTGCATATAAATTCTGTGTCTTCTGAAGCTTGATAACTTTTTGTAATTATGTGCAATAATTCTATTGAATTAAAATAGTAGATCTTTGCCAGGCTGCTAATAAAGCTATTGTACCTTTCCAACCTGACTCTTGGAGGAGTTAGTTATGAGACAGAGTTTGCTGAGCTTGGGTCCCTATGAGGGAGGGCTCCAGTGTAGTTCTCACTTGGTACATAGGTACCTGGGGAGCTTTACAACTTAGTAATGCCCTGACCTCACTGGAGGTGTGTGAAGCTGGAAGCTCTGGGGTTAGAGCCCAGACATGGGTGTGTTTAAAGTATTCCACTGTGATTATGATGCACATGTGCACAGTAAAGGTAAAGAATCACATCTAAAGCAAATCTCTCAATTTCGTAAACTGCTATATAAATGTATGTGTATATATACACACATACATATATATTTCTTTTCACTAAAATATTTAGCATTATCTAATGTCTACAAAGCTAAGAGTATGATTGGGAAGTCAAAGTGACTGAATTTTTCTTCTAGGTCAGCAAGGTATCTCAGAAGCTTGTCATAAAACTCCTTATCAGATAAGAACGTTTTCAGCAGTAAGCAACAGAAAGCCCATCTGAGTCACTGAAATAGATAGAAAGGCATTTTTTCTTACAAAACTAAAAAGTCTGAAAGTACGCAGCTCAAGGCTGATGCAACAGCTCAATGATGTTGATAAGAACTTAAGATCTTTTCTTGTTCTCTTCTGACATCCTAACCATGTTGGCTCATGACTTCATGGGTACAACATGGCCGTGTTAGCCCCATTCATGGCAGGAGGAAGGAAAGGAAAAGTTGCACTAGCCATGTTTTTATGAAGAAAGAAGCTCTTTGCCCATGTCTTTTGGGCCAGAACTATGTCTTATGGCAATCTTTTGCTAGAAAAGTGGCTATTTAGCTTTTCTTGTCCCCACAGTGGAAACGAAACAAAAAGGAAGGAGGGTTGGCAATGGCTAGCCCACGCTGATGACCACATTTTGTAGGTAGGTCTTTCTGCCTCATCTATTAACTGGCTTCTCTGACATTGAAGGAAGTATCTGAGCATATTCTAGATCATTGTGTTTTTCTTATTACTTTTGTTATTGCCATTATGTTTATTTAAAATGGCAACAGAAGCTGCATCTACCGTGTATTGATTACCTACTGTGTACCGGCATTGTGCTAGCCGACTTTTCTATCTTGCCTCCAGTCCAGTTACAGTCATGTCCACAAAGTTGGACATCATACAGTCACTGCCTCTATACCTCATCAAAAATAGCCTGGAGTAATCTACGTGTGAAAGAATATACATTTTTCACAATCCCTACGCATTCTTTTTATAAAGGTTTCAAGTATTACACACTTGCTGCTCCCTGACAACTCCCTGAAGTCATTTAAGAGAAAAAGTATCATTCTGATGTTGAAGATATGACCCAAGTGCGTCTGGAACTGAGTAGGGGCAGCCAGTTCACCCTGGGACTCTCCCCTGGGCCCTGAGCACAGCAGTCCCCTGTGCTCTTGCATCTACAGAATGACGCATTGCTTGGCAGGTTCCTATTCATCTTTCCAGGAACTCAGTGAGGTCTCTCGGAAATATGGGAGGCACACAGGTGGAAAAGAGAAAGTACTATAGTCATATTACTTCTACAGAAATCAGCTTTACAGTGGCAAGGTGAAGCCCAGATTCTTGGGGGGTGTTGGGGAAGGCCCAAACTGGACAATGGAAAAATGAGCAGGGAGCAGCGTGTGGCGAATTGGCAGCCCAGGGTTCCACACTTCTGCACTGGCACAGGGAGCGGACCCACTTGGGGCAGAGTGGGCCTGGCTTGCTGAAGTCTGATCCTCGGGAGCTGTGCCGAGGTGCAGCAGACAGAACCTCCAATGGCTCCTTAGATGGAACTTTCTATAGAGAGAGGGCCAGCTACACTTGGGAATCTTTCCTTCTGCTCCAGAAAACCTATGGGGATATTTTTCTACTGGGTTTATAAAGCTAAGATCCCCTAGCTTTACAAGCCAACTTTTCATGGCCTTGAGATTCTCCAAAATGCTTTTGAAGTCTTTGCTGTGTGGTCCCTTGAACAGTCAGAGGCCACATATGGGTGGAAGCAGCTTCTGAGGGATCTGTTTCAAACCATGGAAGGGAAGCCCAGGTAAATATAACAAGATCTGTAGTCTAATCAGTGCTTAGCATTCTCTTGAGACTCAAAGGCAAATCAGAAGACATTTTCCTAATATTGACTCGTGCAAATCCTCAGTGTTGCTTGTGATTATATGCATTAATTGCTTACTCTCAGGAGGCAGATGATCATGGGTGACCCAGGGACAATGTATCTTCTGTTTACCAACAAGCTCCCAGGAACCTCTGGCTCCTTTAGATTGGTGCAAGCCAGAATGGGACTTTCTTTCAGGTTTGGATGGCTTCGGCAGGCTGCCCCCATAAAAAAGCCCTGGCAACTTGGAACCATAAACAGGTACACACTCTTCTTTTGGCCGTGGCAAACAAAGAACATCCTTTAGTTCTACTCTCTCTTCGCCTTACCTGCATCATCTTTCTCCACCAGCAAGGACTTCCACATGTCAAGATTTTAGTGCCTGCTGCCTGCAAATCCAGTAAAGTGGGAAGTGCAGGAGGGAGATTTCTGTACTCAGAGGTCAGCCCAGAGCTCTGCCATGACCTCACAGCCACAGTAAACTACATGAAACTCCAGAAGAGTCTGGCATTACTTGCTTCTAATAATGGGGCCCTGACATTTCTAAGTTCATCAATTTTTAAATATCACTTCTCTCCTTTTCAAAGGCTAACAATTCACATAAGGTTGTAAATATCTGAGGGTCCTCTGAGCTCGCCCTCCAGACTCAAAATTCTTTCAGGCTTTTCTTGCAAAGCAGTGGAGGATTTGGGGTTTCTTAAATTTTCCATTCCTATTTTTGTTTTCCTTACAAGGAAATAACCCGAATCGCATAGCTTCTGCCATTATGTCATCCAATATGTCTCATGCCTTATTCCTTCTCAAGCCCTTAATTCTCTGTGACATTTTGCTCTTTCAAGAAGAAAATCCTTAGGGTAGGGATGAGAAAGGAATTCACTTGTCCTACAAATGGGCCACCCTGGCCCAGGAGGCAGGAACAGCCGCCTGTCAGTTGGGGATGTGGTGTATCATTTTTAGTCATTCTGAGTCAATATGAATTCAGCAAGTTTCCTTACGATATCACCATTTCTATCCTCTGGTCTTCAGCAATTCAGCAGAAAATTAGCAGCACGCTGCCATCCCACAAATGTGGCAGGATTGCAGGGTGAGAGTGGGGGGTGGGGTGTCTGGTTTACCACAGATTTGCAACAGGTGAGTCACCCAAACAGCTTAATTCAAGTACAACTTAAAAAAATGAAAATAAAAATAAGCTGTAAAGTCATCGCAGGCACGCTAGCGGTAAAAACAGAGGGTCCCTAAATCCCTCTTGTGGAAGATACATTTGGAGATGGACTTCCAGCTCAGGATTACTCCCTCTTCTCTGGGAATGGCTTTCAGCTTTCCACCCCATCCAGAAACCATGCTTGCTTTGTGAGACTCTGCCTTCCCTAGTGACAGTTGATTGGAGCAGAGGTGGACACCTGGGGGTTTCCAAGTCAGTCTTTGTGGTGACCGGAAGTCTTTCCTCAAGTCTGACCTTCTCCCTGGGGTCTACTCTGCCCATGTTTAAAAGTGCATCCTGCCCACAGCACCCTACCTCCTGCTCTGGATCCCCCCTTATTCCACTTCATCCTTCTTTCTCTACAGCCCTTATCAGCTGACAAGCTGTATGTGCTCACTGATGACACCTGCGGTCTACCTCTCCCACTAGAATGTAGCTTTGTTCCTGATGCGGCCCAAGCACCCACACCAGTGCCTGCCACTACTATGTATGAAAAGTAGTAGTTAAATAAATGAATTGGAGTTAGGGTGGTTATATCCTATTCTATGGTTCAGAGGCCAACAGGAGAGCAGAGCCTTTTCCCAGAGCTCCAATCCTTTCTTGAGTCCAGGCTTCCTTCCTGCCCTTAGATTTCAAGAGTTCTTGTAGTGAATTTTCTCCTTTTCTTCCTTAAGCTAGCTGTAGCTTGTTTCTATGACTAGCAACAAAGGGGCTTGCCTAAGGAAACAGACAGACAAAAGTCCCAGGCTTCCTAGAGCCTACACTCTAGTGGAGGTGAGTTTGAGAAACACTCAGGGCACCGGCATGGCAGGAGCCCAGTAAACAGAGAGAAAAGCAATGGGAGGATGGGGGAGCAAATGAGCAGGGTGGAGCCCTGTGGATACTTGAAGGACTTTGCCTTTTGCCCTCAGTAAGATAGAAAGCCACTGCGGGTTTCGAGCAGTTTTGTATTTTAAAAGGATTCTGCCGGCTCTTCTAAGAGCTCAGCCTAAGGATCGTGGTGGGCAGAGTGGAAGCAGGAATCCCAGTAAGGAGTCCTGCAATAATTCAGGAGACAGAAGGTGGCCCTGAACAGGGTGGCAGCTGAGGAGAGGACTGAGAAGTGACCCGATTCTTCATACAGAAGGCAGAGCTGAGGCCCCATTCCCTGCAAAGTAGAGTGTGCATGTTGCTGTGTTGGAGCAGCTGGGCTTTTGGTCCACCGTATCCTGCCAAATCCCCAGTCCACCGCCTTCCCAACCCCACCCACAGCCTCTCCTTCCACTTGCTGAGGCTGAGCACACACCACTAAGTAAAATCCTTACAAGGCTGCATAGCCCTTTCTACCTCAAGTCCTCTCATGGGCTGTTTGCTGAAAGGGAAGCCTTTTCATCCTTTGGTTGTGCATGGATGAAATAGACCCTGAGTGGCAGATTTGGATCTAATCCTGTGCTTGGCTCTGATTCAGTCCTCAGTTTTCTCATCTGTGAAATTAGAGGCCTGACCTCCAGGATTGCTCTGGTCCCTTTGAGCTCTCATAGGCTGTAATTCTGAGGATCTGAGGACTGAGTGAGTCCATCACTGAACCCAGGTAAACCAAAGGTTGCATCCTCAGTCATAAAATAAGTAATAAGTCACTGCAGTGGTTCCTGGAGTGATTCAAGGAGCTCAGCCTTGTCTGGGGCCCACAGCCACTAACCATAAAAATGGTCTGTGATACATTATTAGCTGGAAAGGAGACAGGTTATAGAAATGGAGGCTTATATTACATTTAAGTAAACAAACAAAAAATAAGATCCATGAAATACTCTTAGTATTAGCAAGGGTCCTCTCTGCAAAGTAAACTTATAGATTTAATTTTTTTCCTTGAACTTTTCTACATTTTCCAAATCTTTAAATATGATTTAATAGATGCATGTATATATGCATAAGTTACATACATTCATACTGTGGTCTTTATTTTTTTTTTCCCTCTTTTGATTGTTCCCTCCTGCCACTTTTCAAGTCTACACCTTTAATATCTATACCCCCAGCCCAGTCCCTGCTGTGATAGCCCAGAAACCCATTGTCTACAACGAACATCAGTATTACCTTGACAGTCACACAGCCATCAATCATTAATTCATTTATTTTTAAAAGTGACACAAAGTCACAGCCTCAAAGCCTCTACCTAACATGGGAATCATCCTGGCTCTGACCTGTTTTTGATGGGGAAAGGAGCAGATGACCAAATGTGAGACAAGAGCATGGGGAGACTTTTGTTTCTTATTTCCTGAATGAGAGTGAAAAACCCTAGGAATAGGCTGGGTGTGGTGGCTGTAATCCCAACACTTTGGGAGGCTGAGCTGGCAGGATCACTTGAGGTCAGGAGTTTGAGACCAGCCTGACCAACGTAGTGAAACCCTGTTTCTAAAAAATACAAAAATTAGCTGGGCCTGGTGGTACACGGCTATAATCCCAGCTACTAGGGAGGCTGAAGCAAGAGAATCACTTGAACCTGAGAGGCAGAGGTTGCAGTGGGCTGAGATTGCACCACTGCACTTCAGTCTGGGCAACAGAGGGACCTGCCCCCAAAACAAAACAAAACTCCTAGGAATAATAAATTGGCTCCTGTCTGTAAAATAGGCAGACAACTGTGACAGTGAGTAGCTTTAGGTTCTCCTATCAGCTTTTGACTCAGGGCAAATGACCACGCAACATGCAGCTTTTTCACACGTAATTTTGCTAAGGAATTGGGGAGGTCGCATGTGTGAGATTGGGACTGAGGGGTGGGGTGGTAGCATCCCACTTCCTGAGCCAAACTGCCTTGTAACTTTATTATAGAAACTGCAAAATGGTTATGAGATACTCAGTCGGTCAGTCACTCTAGCCTAAAAAGCCAGGCTGGGTGGCAGATAAGCCTTCCCCAGCCAGGAAGAGGATGTGTGGGAGGCCCCATGTGACTGGGCAGGATGTTCACTGGGTCACTTCCTGCCAAGGAGCGTCACCGTGATGAGACTCGGAGCACTAAACAGGGCTATCCCAGGCCTCCGAATCTGCTCTAGAACACATTTTTATATGTGCATATATTCACATGTATGTGTCTGTGTCTCTTTTTTTTCCTTCTTCCCTTTCACATCTGTGACTGGGACTTTGCTGGTGGTGAGAAGAAATGCTTGTGTGAATTGAGAGGCAGGAACATTGCATGTGACAGCTGCTGGGTGCTCAGAAACAGGGCTCCAGGAAAAGGTGTGGGCAGCGGGGACAGACGAGCTGAAGGCTACAGCCACAAGGGACCCCAGAGGATATTCATTCTAGCCCCTCTCTTTGCAGGTGAGGAAATATACCCAGAGATGCTAGGAAAAGCCTACTCTTCAGTAGCTCAATGACCACAGATTAGACCCATGCACATCTACCTGCTTCAGCGAAAAGTGATGGTCTTTATTAAGAAGAGAGGAACTAAGAAGACATATATTCTTCTTCTGTCATAAGAAAACAATTTTTTTTTTTTTGAGATGGAGTCTTGTTCCATCATCCAGGCTGGAGTACAGTAGCATGATCTCAGCTCCCTGTAGCCTCTGCCTTCCAAGTTTAAGTGATTCTCCTGCCTCAGCCTCCTGAGTAGCTGGGATTACAGGCATGTACCACCATGCCTAGCTAATTTTTTTTACTTTTAGTAGAGATGGAGTTTCACCATGTTGGCCATGCTGGTCTTGAACTTCTGACCTCAGGTGATCCTCTTGCCTCTGCCTCCCAAAGTGCTGGGATTACAGGCGTGAGCCACTGTGCCTGGCCGCAAATTTTATTGATTTTCTGAAGGAAAACTCAAATTGTTATGAATCCCTTTTCCTTTTCCGAACTGAAAAGTAAATTGTTCCTCATCTTTCTGTGGGCTGGAAAAGGTTGAATGTGTTTATGCATAGGCTCTGCAAGATAAATCACCTGTGGATCCATCTTCAGGGCCTTCTGAGTGGAGTCAGAACTTTAACTTGGGGTTTGGATTTTTTTGTTCTTGGTAGCTTAGTGTTATTTTGGGAGAACCTAAGGAAGTGGATGGGCCTGAAAAACAATCTTTCCAAACACCTTGATTTGAAGACAGACATGCCCCAAAGCCAGGATTCTCAGCAACACCGTAGCAGGCGCACACAGTTACTAGCCAGGAATCTCTGTCCTGAAGGTTGTAAAATACAGCAGAGGAGTTCCTCCCTTTTCTGCAAGCCCACTGGGTCAATAGCTCCTGGGTTAACACTTCTGAAATAATGTATATATAGGGAAATCTCCTTAATTTGCACTTCTCAAGGAAGATCTGACAGAACTGATTTAAAAGAAAAGTGGAAACATAAAGTTTTAAAAATAGAAATAAGGCAGGTACTAGAATCTTGTAATTAATCTACCCAACTTCTAGTGCACAAGATTTAATATTTAGCAGGGTTTCATTAGAGAGATTTGGTATCAATAGTTTGAAGTACAGGTATCTTTGGATAGTGCTAAAATACCTCTCTACTCTTACTAATTTTTAAAAAGCTATCACATTGTTAGTAAGATATTTATTCCTAAAGATGGACCTGTGAAATAGAGTAATCACAGACTCCACATCCTGTTCAAGCTGTTTGAGAAATATTTTCTGTAGAATCTTTACATGATCTCTGTACTCTGAGATGTCCTTGCTTTTCAAACAGTGGTTAACAGACAGTATTTGTTTTCTTGTTTTTGTTTTTTAATTACAGGTACGTATTAGCCAGGGTTCTCTAAAGGGACAGAACTAATAGGATATATATATATATATATATATATATATATATATAAAGGGAGTTTATTAAGGAGTATTTACTCACATGATCACAAGGTGAAGTCCCACAATACGCCGTCTGCAAGCCGAGGAGCAAGAAAGCCAGTCCAAATCCCAAAACCTCAAAAGTAGGGAAGCCAACAATGCGGTCTGTGGCCAACTTCAGTCTGTGGCCAAAGGCCCAAGAGCCCCTGGCAAACACTGGTTTAAGTCCAGGAGTCTAAAAGCTGAAGAACTTGGAGTCTGATGTTCGAGGGCAGGAAGCATCCAGCGCAGGAGAAAGAGGAAGGCTGGAAGACTCAGCAAGTCTGCTCTTCCATCTTCTCCTGCCAGCTTTATTCTAAACTGCACTGGCAGCTGATTAGATGGTGCCCACCCAGATTGAGGGTGGGTCTGCCTCTTCTGGTCCACTGACGCACATGTTAATCTCCTTTGGCAATACTCTCACAGACACACCCAGGAACAATACTTTGCATCCTTCAATCCAATCAAGTTGACAGTGTTAACCATCACAAGATTCTCTTGGAAAATAAATCATGGGTGGAATAATAAAGGAAACCACAATTCTGAGCTATCCCTTGGTCTTAGTTTTCACCTGGCTGTAGAAATACATGGAGGGGCAGTATACTCCCATGAGTCAGATAAGAAAATGGTAAATTTGGATACTTCATATGCAAAAGCAATGTCTCCATCCATCCAACCATGGGCAGGAGAGTCACTGCATTGCCTCTGCCCAGAGTCACTCTCCTTCCTTTCCACTTCTGAGTTCCCCGTGACCCATCACATCCACTGACAGGGAGGGAGCAGGGAGTCTTTGGCTGTACACACTCCTTATCCCCATGGTAGCCAAATGACCCTAAGAAGTATCATCTCTTCAGTATTGTCCCCATTATCACCTTTGTCTAAAAATGATATGCTGTGTTTGAACATTGTTTTAAAAATGATTTGCTCTAGAAGGCATACTGGCCTTTTTAGAAAACAGCTTCTGGCATGTACCAAGATATTTTGTGACTCTCAGCTCTTTGAGAAAGCAGTGTGTCTCAGAAAGCTGGTGGTAAAAGCGATGGTTGCTAAGGGAACAATTGAATTGCTGACACTGAGACATATAATGTGACTGAAAACTCTTTTTTTCTTCTCCTGCCACATGGAAGAGAAAGCAGATGAGTCAGAGGTAATGGTGGACTGTCCTTTCTGGCTGTTAGGAAAGCTGAAAGAACCTAGTCCCCTCTTAGCCTAAAGGGGAAGAGCCTTGTGGTAGTTAAAATTGACAAAAGCTGCTTGCAAGTTGTGGATAAGTTAGTGAAGGCTGGGACTGAAACTGTGACTCAGAGTGAACTGAAAAGAAAAAAAGCCACCGACGAACGAGACTGACATTCAACCATAGCTGATAACAAAATGCAGAAAGCACTACCTAGTCATATAGAGATATGTATATCTTTGAACACCATCTCCTAAATACTTTGAAATGTTTTTTAATTGTTTGATTCATTCACTCATCTACCATTCAATTGTCATTTAGGGGAGTCTTCTTTTTTTAATACCTTTTTTGAGGTATAATTTACATACCTTAAAATTCATCCATGTAGCTGTATAGTTTAATGATTTTGGGGGGTAACTTTATAGAGTTCTGCATTCCCCCAATCCAGTTTTAGAACATCTCATGTCACCAAAAAAGTTCCGTTTGCCATTCACAGTCAATCCTTCCTCTTAGCCCCAAGCAACTACTGATCTATAGATTTTTATTTTCTGGAAATTTTATCTAAATGTAATCATATGATCTATAGTCTTTTGTGTTGGGCTTATTTCATTTTGCATAATGTTTTTGAGGTTCATCTGTGTTGTACCGTGTACTGGTAGTTCATTCTTTTACTGCTGAATAATATTTCATTATATAGATATATCCCATTTTGTATGTCCATTCACCAGTAGGTGGACATTTGGGTTGTTTTCAGTTTAGAGTGATTAAGAATAATGCTCATATGAACATTCATGTGCAAGTTTTTGCATAGACATGTTTCCATTTCTTGTGGGTACATACCTAGGCATACAATTACCGGGTCATATGGTAAGTATATGCTTAACCTTTTAAGAAACTGCCACACTGTTTTCCGAAGTGTTTTTATCATTTACATTCCCATTAGCAATATGTGAGGGTTCCAGTTTCTCCATATCCTCTGTCTGTTTGGTATTGTCAGTCTTTTTAATTACAGCCATTCTAATGAGTGTGTAGTAGTATCTAATTGCAATTTTCTATTGCATAATTCAATTCAATTTCATAACTTTAATGACTAATGGTGTTGGTTATCTTTTCATGTCCTAAATGTTTCTTATTAAGAAAAATATTTGAAATAATACAATTTTGAAGGGAAAATCTGAAAACCAAAAAGCACATGTCTAAATATTCTCCATCAGAATTTAGAGAACAGTGTTTCTTATTGCAAACTACGTGCATTAGAATTACCCAGAGTGTTTGTTAAACATAGAAATCTCCACCATCCTACAGAACCAATACCTGGGGGAGGGTCTCCAGAGCCCACATTTTAATTTTGTTAATTTTTTGTAGAGATGGGGTCTCTCTTGTTGTCCAGGCTGGTCTCGAACTCCTGGGCTGAAGTGATCTTCCCACCTTGGCCTCCCAAAGTTCTGGAATTACAGGCATGAGCCACCATACCCATGCACAGCCCACACTCTTAATACTCCCATCATTGATGGGTGATTTTTTTTTTTTCCTGTTATAGTGGACAAGCTGTCCTTTCTTCTAATATACTGGATCCTATCCTGTATTTTTCCCCTCTCTTATTCTTCTATTGGAGAATGATATTTCAAAGCCAGAATTTGGGAACTACATATGCTCATTGGTACTGGTTTTAATTGCTTCTATAGGCATTCTTAGAGGACAAAGCTGAGAAATATATGTATGTATACATAAGCATACTTCTTTTCTATTATATTTTAAGTTCTGGGGTACATGTGCAGAATGTGTAGGTTTGTTACATAGGTATACATGTGCCATGGTGGTTTGCTGCATCCATCAACCCGTCATTTACATTAGGCATTTCTCCTAATGCTATCCCCCCCAGCCCTCCACTCCCCAACAGGCCCTGGTGTGTGATATCGCCCCCACTGTGTCCATGTGTTCTCATTGTTCAACTCCCACTTATAAGTGAGAACATGTGGTGTTTGGGTTTCTGTTCCTGTGTCAGTTTGTTAAGAATGATGGTTTCCAGGTTCATCCATGTCCCTGCAAAGGACATTAACTCATCCTTTTTTTATGACTGCCTAGTATTCTATGGTGTATATGTGCCACATTTTCTTTATCGAGTCTATCATTGATGGGCATTTGGGTTGATTCCAAGTCTTTGTTATTATGAACAGTGCCACAATAAACATATGTGTGCATGTGTCTTTATAGCAGAATGATTTATAATCCTTTGGGTATATACCCAGTAATGGGATTGCTGGGTCAAATGGTATTTCTATTTCTAGATCCTTGAGGAATTGCCACATTGTCTTCCACAATGGTTCAACTAATTTACACTCCCACCAACAGTGTAAAAGCATTCCTATTTCTCCACATTCTCTCCAGCATTTGTTGTCTCCTGACTTTTTAATGATCACCATTCTAACTGGCATGAGATGGTACCTCAATGTGGTTTTGATTTGCATTTCTCTAATGACCAGTGATGTTGAGCATTTTTTTTCATATGTTTGTTGGCTGCATAAATGTCTTCTTTTGAAAAGTGTCTGTTCACATCCTTCACCCATATTTTGATGGGGTTGATTGTTTTTTTCACGTAAATTTGTTTAAGTTCCTTGTGGATTCTGGATATTAGCCCTTTGTCAGATTGATAGATTGCAAAAATGTTCTCCCATTCTGTAGGTTGTCTGTTCACACTGACAATAGTTTCTTTTGCTGTGCAGAAGCTCTTTGGATCCTGTTTATATCCTGTTTGTCAATTTTGGCTTTTGTGGCATTGCTTTTGGTGGTTTAGTCATGAAGTCTTTGCGCATGCCTATGTCCTGAATGGTATTGCCTAGGTTTTCTTCTATAGTTTTTATGGTTTTAGGTCTTATATTTAAGTCTTTAAGTCATCTGGTGTTAATTTTTGTATAAGGTGTAAGGAAGAGATCCTGTTTCAGATTTCTGCTTATGGCTAGCCTGTTTTCTCAACTCCATTTATTAAATAGGCAATCCTTTCCCTATTGCTTATTTTTGTCAGGTTTTTCAAAGATTAGATTATTGTAGATATGTGGTGTTATTTCTGAGGCCTCCGTTCTGTTCCATTGGTCTATATATCTGTTTTGGTACCAGTACCATGCTGTTTTTGTTACTGTAGCCTTGTAGTATAGTTTGAAGTCAGGTAGCGTGATGCCTTTAACTTTGTTCTTTTTGCTTAGGATTGTGTTGGCTGTGTGGGCTCTTTTTTGGTTCCATATGAAATTTAACGCAGTTTTTTCCAGTTCTGCGAAGAAAGTCAATGGTAGCTTGATGGAGATAGTATTGAATCTATAAATTACTTTGGGCAGTATGACCATTTTCACAATATTGATTCTTCCTATCCATGAGCATGGAATGTTTTTCCATTTGTTTGTGTCCTGTCTTATTTCCATGAGCAGTAGTTTGTAGTCCTCCTTAAAGAGGTCCTTCACATCCCTTGTAATTTATATTCCTAAATATTTTATTCTTTTTGTAGCAATTGTGAATGGGAGTTCACTCATGATTTGGCTCTCTGTTATTGGTGTATAGGAATGCTTGTGATTTTTACACATTGATTCTGTATCCTGAGACTTTGCTGAAGTTGTTTATCAGCTTAAGGGGATTTTAGGATGAGGTGATGGGGTTTTCTAACTATACAATAATGTCATCTACAAACACAGACAATTTGACTTCCTCTTTTCCTAATTGAATACCCTTTATTTCTTTGTCTTGCCTGATTGCCCTGGCCAGAACTTCCAATACTACAGTGAATAGCAATGGTGAGAGAGGGCATCCTTGTCTTGTGCTGGTTTTCAAAGGGAATACTTTCAGTTTTTGCCCATTCAGTATGATATTGGCTATGGGTCTCATTATTTTGAGATATGTTCCATCATTTAGCTCTTATTATTTTGAGATATGTTCCATCAATACCTAGTTTATTGAGAGTTTTTAGCATGAGGGGCTGTTGAATTTTGTTGAAGGCCTTCTCTGCATCTATTGAGATAATCGTGGTTTTTGTAATTGGTTCTGTTTATGTGATGGATTACATTTGTTGATTTGCATATATTGAACCAGCCTTGCATACCAGGGATGAAGCCAACTTGACTGTGGTGGATAAGCTTTTTTGATGTACTGCTGGATTAGGTTTGCCAGTATTTTATTGAGGATTTTTGCATCAATGTTCATCAGGGATATTGGCCTGAAATTTTCTTTTTTTGTTGTGTCTCTGCCAGATTTTGGTATCAGAATAATGATAACTCATTTATAATAACTCATAAAATGAGTTAAGGAGGATTCCTTCTTTTTCTGCTGTTTGGAATAGTTTCAGAAGAAATGGTACCAGCTCCTCTTCGTACCTCTGATAGAATTTGTTGTGAATTCTGTCTAGTCCTGGACTTTTTTCAGTTGGTAGGCTCTTAATTACTGCCTCAATTTGAGAACTTGTTATTGGTCTGGGATTCAACTTCTTCCTGCTTCAGAGATTTGACTTCTTCTTGGGAGGGTGTATGTGTCCAGGAATTTATCCATTTCCTCTAGATTTTCCAGTTTATTTGTGTAGGAGTGTTTATAGTATTCTCTGATGGTAGTTTGTATTTCTATGAGATTGATGGTGATATCCCCTTTATCATTTTTTAATGTGTCTATTTGATTCTTCTCTCTTTTCTTCTTTATTAGTCTGGCTAGCAGTCTATCTATTTTGTTGATCTTTCAAAAAAACAGCTCCTGGATTCATTGATTTTTTGAAGTGTTTATTTTGTCTCTATCTCCTTCAGTTTTGCTCTGATCTTATTTTTTGTCTTCTGCTAGCTTTTGAATTTGTTTGCTCTTGCTTCTCTGTTTCTTTTAATTGTGATGTTAAGGTGTCGATTTTAGATCTTTCCTGCTTTCTCTTGTTGGCATTTACTGCTATAAATTTCCCTCTACACATGCTTTAAATGTGTCCCAGAGATTCTGGTACCTTGTGTCTTTGTTCATTGGTTTCAAAGAACATCTTTATTTCTGCCTTAATTTTGTTATTTACCCGGTAGTCATTCAGAAGCAGGTTGTTGAGTTTCCATGTAGTTGTGTGGTTTTGAGTGAGTTTCTTAGTCCTGAGTTCTAATTTGATTGCACTGTGGTCTGAGAATGTATATTCTTCTCAGATTTGGGGTGAAGAGCTCTGTAGATGTCTATTAGGTCCACCTGGTCCAGAGTTGAGTTCAAGTCCTGGATATCCTTAATTTTACATCTTGTTGATCTAATATTGACATTGGGGTATTAAAGTCTCATACTAATATTGTGTGGGAATCAAAGTCTCTTTGTTGGTCTCTATAAACTTGCTTTATGAATCTGGGTGCTCCTGTATTGGGTGTATATATATTTAGAATAGTTAGCTCTTCTTGTTGCATTGATCCCTTTGCCATTATGTAATACCGTCCTTTGTCTTTTGATCTTTGTTGGTTTAAAGTCTATTTTATCAGAGACTAGGATTGCAACCCCTGCTCTTTTTTATTTCCATTTGCTTGGTAAATATTCCTCCATTCCTTTATTTTGAGCCTATGTATGTCTTTGCATGCGAGATGTGTCTCCTGAATACAGCACACTGATGGGTCTTGACTCATTATCCAATTTGCCAGTCTGTGTCTTTTAATTGGGGCATTTAGCCTATTTACATTTAAGGTTAATATTGTTATATGTGAATTTGATCCTGTCATTGTGATGCTAGCTGGTTATTTTGCCCATTAGTTGATGCAGTTTCTTCATAGCATTGATGGTCTTTACAATTTGGTATGTTTTTGCAGTGGCTGGTGTGGTTGTTCCTTTGTATGTTTAGTGCTTCCTTCAGGAGCTCTTGTAAGGCAGGCCTGGTGGGGACAAAATCTCTCAGCATTTGCTTGTCTGTAAAGGATTTTATTTCTTCTTCACTTATGAAGCTTAGTTTGATTGGATAGGAAATTCTGGGTGCAACATTCTTTAAGAATGTTGAATATTGGCCCCCACTCTCTTTTGGCTTATAAGGATTCTGCAGAGAGATCCACTGTTAGTCTGATGGGCTTCCCTTTGTGAGTAACTCGACCTTTCTCTCTGGCTTTCCTTAACATTTTCCCCTTCATTTTAACCTTGATGAATCTCACTATTATGTGTCTTAGGGTCGCTCTTCTTGAGGAGTATCTTTGTGGTGTTTTCTGTATTTCCTAAATTCGAATGTTGGCCTGTCTTGCTAGGTTGGGGAAGTTCTCCTGCATAATATTCTGAAGAGTGTTTTCCAACTTGGTTCCATTATCCCCGTCACTTTCAGGTACACTAATCAACTGTCAATTTGGTATTTTCACATAGTCCCTTATTTCTTGGAGGCTTTGTTCATTTTTTTTTCACTCTTTTTTTCTCTAACCTTGTACTCCCACTTTATTTCATTGAGTTGATCTTTAATCTCTGATATCCTTTCTTCTGCTTGATTGATTCACCTACTGATACTTGTGTATGCTTCACAAAGTTCTCATACTGTGTTTTTCAGCTCCATTAGGTCACTTACCTTCTTCGCTAAACTGGTTATTCTAGTTAGCATTTCATCCAACCTTTTTTCAAGGTTCTTAGCTTTCTTGCATTGGGTTAGAACATGTTCCTTTAGCTCGGAGGAGTTTGTTATTACATACCTTTTGAAGTCTACTTTTGTCAATTCATCAAATTCATTCTCCATTCGGTTTTGTTCCCTTGCTGGTGAGGAGTTATGATCCTTGGAAGGAAAAGAGGCATTCTGGTTTTTGGAATTTTCAGCCTTTTTGCACTGGTTTCTCCTCATCTTTGTGGATTTATCTGTCTTTGGTCTTTGATGTTGGTGACCTTCAGATAGGGTCTCTGAGTGGATATCCTTTGTGTTGTTTATATTATTCCTGTTTGTTAGTTTTCCTTCTAACAGTCAGGCCTCTCTGCTGCAGATCTGCTGGAGTTTGCTGGAGATCCACTTCAGACCCTGTTTGCTTGAGTATCAACAGCAGAGGCTATAGAACAGCAAAGACTGCTGCCTGTTTCTTCCTTTGGTAGCTTCTTCCCAGAGGGGCACCCGCCAGATGCCAGCAAGAGCTCTCCTGTATGAGGTGTCTGTTGACCCCTACTAGGAGGTATCTCCCAATCAGGTTACATGGGCGTCAGGGACTCATTTCAGGTGGCAATCTATCTCTTATCAGAGCTTGAATACTGTGCAGGGAGATCAGCTGCTCTCTTCAGAGCTGTCAGGCAGGAACATTTAAGTCTGCTGAAGCTGCACCCACAGCCATCCCTTCCCCCAGGTGCTCTGTCCCAGGGAGATGGGGGTTTTATCTATAAGTCCTTGACTGGGACTGCTGCCTTTTTTCAGAGATGCCTTGCCCTGAGAGGAGGAATCTAGAGAGGCAGTCTGGCTACAGCACCTTGCTCACTGATGGGTGACTCTTATTCACACTGGAGTTTGTGAGCCACCTTCCTAAACCCAGGGTACTTTTGCTAGCTTGGTGACCATTGCACTGACTGCAGGTTCAGGAATCACTATCTCAGAGAAAAGCAACCCTATAAGACAGAGTTCCCCAACCTGTGGGCCGTGGATGGAGGTGGGCAGTGGGTGAGCATTACCACCTGAACCCTGCTTCCTGCCAGATCAGCCCCAGCATTAGTTTCTCACAGCAGTGCAAACCTTACTGTGGACTGCGCATACAAGGGATGTAGGTTGCACATGCCTTATGAGAATCTAATGCCTGATGATTTGAAGTGGATGATTTTCATCTGGAAGCCATCCCCTTCCCCACACCCCATCTGTGGAAAAATTGTCTTCCATGAAACTGGTCCCTGATACCAAAAAGTTGGGAGTCAATACTGTAAAAGACACCTTTGCCCCAAGCATCATGAACTCAATGTGTAAACCTTCAGGGAATACCACCTTTCTGGCTCTAGGACAAAATGGAATTCATCAGACACAATGTTTGTGATCCCTGTGCCCTGGAAGTATACAAAGAAATCCAACTTATAAATGGACCAGAGGATCACAGACCAGAGAATGTATGTCGGCTAAGTGTCCCGAGTTCAAATATGAAAACACAGTCTCAACCAAGCTCACGGAAACATTAGCCATTTTTGATAAGATAATACTGTTTTCAGTGTTTTTCCCAGAAGCACAGTTTTAACTTTATCATCAGATCCACTAAAAACTCATCAGTAAATGGCTTCAGTCCTTTCTCTGCAGGACTATGGGTCTAGTGGCCCAAGCTGGATATAAGCATCTTAATCATGTAACCAGCTCCACAGATACATACCTGTTAAGGTTGACCGACCTAAATGATTTAAAAGCTGCTCTTAGACCCAGAGTTCATTATGATCAGTAGGTCATGCTTTATGCATGAATTTGTAGGTGCTATTGCTGTAACACAAAAGATAAAAACAACCCAAAATGCTATGGTCACTACAGGCTTTGGGAGAAGGTTTTACTTTGAAAAAAACGGTTAGGGGGCTTAAAGGGAAGCATTCTTTATACCTCATGATGATGGCTCCAAGCAGAAAATGTCAATAAAACCAGCAGAAAAGGGTTCAAAAGAGCTTGAAGTGGGGTTGGGGCTGGTGGCCTGGAATCTTACCAAGACACTGCTTTGCTTTCCATAAGAAGTCCAGCTAAAAAGAAATCTTCCTATTTGTACTTCAAATGAGTTTTAAATACATTAGGAAAAAATATATATACACACAACAAACCTCCCACCCAGACACCCTCCCCTTGGCTGGTCATTCTATTTGGAGGGTCTGTGGGTGGCATCCTGTGCAGCCGATACATCATCGTGCTACTCACTGTATCTCTAGAGACACAGAATGTGCACGCATGATGGCAGGACAGGATGTGGACTCTACCTGTGCTCTTTGGTGGACCATTTCCTACAGATGGCTACTTGGAGGCATTGTGAAGTAGGATTGCTCTGTAGGAACCCAGAAATGCAAATGTTTATGGAATTACTAGGCACAAATTACTTGGCACTTGCAAATTGGAACAATTAGCAAACCTTTGTGACAAAGGAATGCTGACATGAAGCAACTTGAGAGTAGAATAAAAATGGACCTATTATTCTTTGACTCAATTAAGTGCACATAATATATTCAGTCTTCTTTTGCCAAACCATATATTTATCTCCGCTGTTTGAGAGTAAGGGTGGGACTACTCCAAAGACCCATTAACCTCAGCCCTGGCCCCTTGGAATGAAAGGAACAAGCAGTTCCTTCAAATGGATGAGAACTAGCTCCATTGCACAATATCTTGTACACAAGTCAAAGGATGCCAATAAAATTAAGTTAGTTTTTGTAATAGCCGCAGATTTTTATAGAAATCCATGATAGAGAAATGGGCTATCTGAAATAATGCCATTTAGTAATGTGACTTTTTCCCCCTTTAGATAAGTCCAAATTAGGGACATACTGTTCCCTGTATTTGCCCAGATGGTAAACGAGACATGTTGGTTGGAAGTGAGCTTTAAAATTGGCATGTAATTAGTATCTCTGTCCTACTAAAATAAAAATATCGAGTAGCTTGTTAATAGTTTAACATTTTCTAACAACCACAAAACCTTCTTCTGGCTTGTCTCTATATTATTTTTTAAATGTCATCTGTAGAATAATTGATGACCACCCTCTGGAGGGATGAGTAAACAGCGACTCGAAGCTGCTGTCAGAGCTTGAAAACACTGTAAGGATGATCTTGGCTTCTCATCCCTTCCTGCAGGTCAGGCAAACCCTCATCTTCTGACTTCCAGTCCAGGCCTCGCCCTCTGTCAGAGGGTCTTAAGTATGTGCAAAAAAATGGTATTTGAGAGTTGAGCGAGGCTGCATGGCCCATCTTTGGGCATTACTTTGTTCTATTGCCTCTTTCCTTGTCTCTCTGTTACACTCTGCATTTTTTTCCTTTGAAAGTTATTTTTGCTATAACACAAATATTCCCTTTTATTCCTCAGGCTTTTCTAATTCTTGGCAGTCCTCTTGGTATTTATGTTTATAAAGTCATTTCTGTTTCAACTGTGGACATCTTTCATGTTAGGACTCTCCAAGTTAAAAAAAAATGTTGGTAACTTTAACATTTTGAACTAATTTCAGAGTTCCTGAAAAACTGCAAAAATAATACAAAGAATTTCCACATGCTCTTTACCCAGATTCTCCAATAGTTGATTTCCCCATTTGCTCTGTCATTTTCTCTCCATGTGTATCATCTACATTATTAGGTTTTGGTCTGAATGATTTCAAAGTGAGATACAGCACAATGCTGCTTTACTTGTACATACTTCAGTGTATCTCACTATGAAAAGTATTGCACTTCAGTGCCGAAAAAAGAAAAAGCAGATAAGCAAAAGAAGGTAATTAAAATCCATCTGGAATCTCACCACCCAGAAATAAACATTTTGCTGTCTATTCTTCCACTTCTTTTCCATGCATATATTCACATTTCTTACACAAATGTGATATTGTACATGCAATCTTGAGCCCTGCTGTTAGAGGCAGCATAGTGGGGTGGAAGGGCCCTGGTTCTGGAGTCGCTCTGGGTTTAGATTCTGAGTGCACGACTCACTAGCTGTGTTCGTTTCCTGTGGCTGCCATAACAAATTACCACAAACCAGGTGGCTTAAAACAACAGAAATTTAATCTCATAGTTCAGGAGGCCAGAAGTGTAAGATCCAAGAGTTGGCAGAGTTGGTCCCTTTTTGAAGGTCTGAGAGTGAGTCTGTTCCCCGCCTCTCTCCTGGCTTCCGACGGCTGCCAGCCTTTGGCAGTCCTTGGCTTGGAAACACGTGACTCCAATTTCTCTTCCATGTTCACGTGGACTTCTACTCTATGTCTCTGTGTGTCTCTAGTCACTCTCTCCTTTCTCATGTAAGGACATCAGTCATTGAATTTACGGCCCACCCTAAATCTAGGGTGATTTCATCTCAAGATCCTTAACAAGTTACATCTGCAAAGACCCCGTTTCCAAATAAGGTCACATTCTGGGTTGTGGGTGGACATGAATTTGGGGGAGGGGGGTCATTGTTTATCTTGTTACACTGGCTCTATGTCCATGGACAAGGAACTTTACTTCTCTGGGTATTTTATTCTCTGAGTGTAATTTCCCCAAGGTGTTTTAAGGATTAAATGTGATAATAAGGCCAGGCATGGTGGCTCACACCTGTAATCCCAAAACTTTGGGAGGCCTAGGCGGGCAAATCACCTGAGGTCGGGTGTTAAAGACCAGCCTGACCAACATGGAGAAACCCTGTCTCTACTAAAAATACAAAAAATTAGCCAGGTGTGATGGCGCATGCCTGTAACCCCAGCTTCTTGGGAGGCTGAGGCAGGAGAACTGCTTGAACCTGGGAGGCAGAGGTTTTGGTGACCCGAGATGGCACCATTGCACTCCAGCCTGGGCAACAAGAGTGAAACTCCGTTTAAAAAAAAAAGTGATAATAATGCACATAAAGCAATTAGCATAACACCTAGCACATAGTAAGCATTCAATAAATGCTAGTTATTGACTGTGGTGATAATATAGTTGATATAATTTATTTGACCAATAGACTATTATTCAGGTTTTCTCCCCCATTTTTGTTATTATAGACAAGCTCCTAACAGACACTCTTGTGACTGTACAAAATTTTTTTTACATATTTATGATTATTTCCTTAGCATAAATCTCTAAGAATGGTTTGCAGAATGTTAAGCCTTTTAATTTAACAATTCTTGATGAGGCACAGTGACTTGTGCTTGTAATCCCAGGACTTTGAGAGGCTGAGGCATGAGGATCAGTTGAGCCCAGGAGTTTGAGACCAGCCTGGGCAACATAAGGAAACCCCCGTTTCTACAAAGAATACAAAAATTAGCTGAGTGTGGTGGCTCGTCCCTGTAGTTCCAGTTAGTTGAGAAGCAGAGGTGGGAGGATCACCTGAGCCTGGGAGGTTGGGGTTGCACTTCACCCTGGGTGACAAAGTGAGACCTTGTCTCAAAACAAACAAAAAATTCCTTTTTGGACTGCATGGTTTGATGACTGCCTTTTGTTGCCCAATTTGTGAAATCATCTTTTGCTCGGTAGTCTGGAGATCCATCTTAGATTTCCCCAAATTACCATTCCTGGAATCACATATTATGCTGAAGGTCTGAAAATGCTAGCACCTTTTCATGAGCTGACTCTCCTGATGGTAACTCATGGAGGCTCAAGAGATGGGACAACAGTGTGTCACAGGGGACCAAGGCCAGGCAGGCACAGGAGAGGTGCCTGACCTGAAACAAAGTCACTGGATTTTGCAAAGCAATTTTGAACACTTAGGTAGACGTTAACCACAACAACCGTGGCAGGAAAACAGCCCACCACAAATAAAAGCCTAAAACCCCAGCTGACTCTGTTCAGCTTAATAAGAAATTGCTCAGCAGTTCGAACTTCCTGGTTCAAAGTCTTCACCACAAGGCAAGGAACCTGAGGCCATTGCTCCAGGTAACCCTCAGGCCACAGTGATTCTGAACAGATCACACAAGGGCACAGGATGTTTTAGAGACATCCTCATCTTTGTCAGTTCTGAAGCCCCCCTCTTCCTTCTGCTCAGCCCAGAGGTGACGTGGGAGTAGAAAAAGGAAAGGGCCCTAGTGTTCCCAGCTGAAGTCAGAGGACTTTGGTTTCCATTTTTTTTTTTTTGAGATGGAGTCTCACTCTGTCATGCAGGCTGTAGTGCAATGGTGTAATGGTGCAATCTCAGCTCACTGTAACTTCCACCTCCCTGGTTCAAGGGATTCTCCTGCCTCAGGCTCCTGAGTAGCTGGGATTATAGGCGCCTGACACCAGGCCCAGCTATTTTTGTTGTTGTTGTTGTACTTTTAGGAGAGATAGGGTTTCACCATGTTGGCCAGAGTGGTCTTGAACTCCTGACCCCAGGTGATCCACCCACCTTGGCCTCCCAAAGTGCTGGAATTACAGGTGTAAGCCACACTGCCAAGCCTCAGGTTTCTAATTTTAATTGTGCTTTTCATCATAGCAGAATGAAGAGCGTTTCACCCAAATGCGTCGGAAACCAGGTCATAAAGGAGATGACAGAAGGCACCTGTGTACTTAGGCGGTGGCACATGATGGCAACATCTCCTCCTGCAGCAAACACACGAACCTTTAGTCAGCTCCTTTTGACCACAGTTAGAAAATACTACCAGTGTAGTGACCAGAAATGGTATTTCAAAACATCTCAACGGTTTGGAGGGGCCAAAACAAAAAAATATCCACCTCTCACATACTTACACAGCCCAGCCTGTCCTCCACCTCCCATGCAAAACTACTTTTCTTTTGTTTGACGTTCTTTTTCAAAATGTTTGAAATAGTTCAAAAAAGTCATGAACTTGGAGGTGAGTAGGTCTATCTGAAAATCTATATTTAGCTTTGCAGCAGGCTTTTAAAAACTTGTTTTTATTTTGATTGTTGTGGGTTTGCACCCCTGGAGTTTCATTTTGACTTTCAGGGTTAAATAAGTTTCAAAATGAAATACATCCAATTGTCAAATTTTCCCCCAGGTTTTAAGTTTTAAAATGGAGCCTCCTTTATTTCATAGGTTTTAACTATTTTTTTTTCTTTTCGCAAATTCCTCTCCTCTCCCTCTGGCACCCTAACAGCCTCATTCCTCCAATAAGTGTACTCCTTTTCTCTTGCTTCCTTATTCCCTTGGGAAACAATAAGTAGAGGCCAGAGGAACACCCTTGGTGTAGGTGTCAAAGAGCTGAGCTTGTATTCTTGCTCCTGGGTGGTGAAGGAAACTTGAGCAAATTGCTGCCTCAGTTTCCCCTTTGGAAAAAGGGGATGCAAATAAGAGCGCGTCTCTATTTCTTAAAGGTGCCATGACTGGAAAACCAAGTAGAACTTGATTGAAAATTAAGGAACAACGTTCCTTCTAAGTACGATCTGTTGCGATGGTGAAGGATTCATTGCCCAGTGCCTTCTATACATAGTTGTAGCCTCAGGCCCTGGCACTGGAAATTTCAAATTGGATTCCTGCTACTCCAGGAAGGTATAGCCTCAGATAGGTAGGTACTCTGATTGGCAAAGAGAAGAATAAATTATTAAGCCAATCTTCGAAGCCATAATAAGGTGAATGAGCTAATAGCACTCTATACTTCTTCCATTTTCACATTGTATTGGGATTACTTTTTAAATGTCTGTTCAACATGAGGGAAGATGTTTCATAAACTAGAGCCACATTCAGTTTGTATTCATTTCATATTGCTATCATAGCAAGTTACCATAAACCTAGTGGCTTTAAGTACACACAAATTCACTATCTTACGGTGCTGGCAGTTGGAATTCCAAGATTAGTTTTACTGTGCCAAGATCAATCAGTCGAGTTTTACTGGGCCCTGTTAGCAGGCCGTGTTCCTTCTGGAGGCTCTGGGGAAGAATCTGTGTTCTGGCCTTTCCTGTATTCCTTGGATTGCGGTCTTTACCTTGCTAACCCGTATTCCTGCCTCCCTCTCAGAAGAACCTTTGTGATTACACCAGGCCTGCCTAGGTAATCGAAGATAATCATCCCACTCAAGATCCTTAACACAATCACACCTGCAAAATCCCTTTTGCCATGTAAGCTAACATAGTCAGAGGTTCTGGGGATTGGGATATAAACCTCTTTGGAGCACTCACTGTTCAACCTAGACAAGCTATAAAAGCAGGGACTCGATCTGCTTTGCTCACTGTTGATCCCAGTACTTAGCACACACCTTGTTCATAGTAGGCACTTGATTAACGTAAATAGAATGAATGAAACAGATTATGTCTGCTTTTGGCAATTAGGTTCATCAGATGTTTATTGTGGTACCTACTATGAGCCACATGCATAGGGGTGCAGAGCTGTCCTGGAGCACACAGTCTGACTGGCAGATATTCAAGGAGAAAATGAAGCAAGTGAAAGTAAACCCTGATGTCCAGAAGCCCAGGAGAGCCCGGGCATCCTGCACTCTTGGAATTTCTTTCTTTACTGGTTGTCTGCTGCCTTCTCTAAGACTTCTTTGAACACATCACCTTGGCAAATGTGATTAATGATATTTAGATTTATTTATTTCTAGTTTTTTTTCCCCCTGATGTGCTAAGGGTCTGTATTTGAGAATCATTAAAGGAATTAACGATTGAGTTTCCACAGAACCTCCTCATTCCCACCCTCTGCCCAGCATAGGGAAAGCTCAGGTGGTTCGAAGGAGGTCACAACCAAAGTTCAGAAATACAAAAAAGCTGAAATGGATTTCCTGAGCTAGCCTGGGAACCCAAGCACTGTAGTTCACTGATTTTTATATGTAAACGTATTTCAAATAGTGGAAATACACTTGGCATTTCAGAACGTAACTGCTAGCAAGTTACATGTTGGCTGCTTGTCCACCTAGGTCCAGAACCTGCTTTTCTGTGTTTCAGCTGAAGATGACTCAGGTGAATTACAGAACACTTATGGTTGAAATTCCTTTTAGATGTGGTCTTTTGGATTTCAGAAGGGCTATCCAGATGCAAGCCTTCTAAAGAGCCAACCACCAGTTTCCTGTATACCCCAGCCTTGGGGATTTTTGCATTTCTCCCCTTTTCTTCTTTCCCTTTTTATCTCTCTGTCATTAAACAATCAGAAGCGGACTGGGTGTGGTGGCTCACGCCTGTAATCCCAGCATTTTGGGAGGCTGAGGTGGTTAGGTCACTTGAGGCCAGGAGTTCAAGACCAGTCTGGCCAACAGGGCGAAACCTCATCTTTATTAAAAATACAAAAATTAGCTGAGCATGATGGCGGACACCTGTAATCTCAGCTACTCGGGAGGCTAGGGCAGGAGAATCGCTTGAACCTGGGAGGCAGAGGTTGCAGTGAGCTGAGATCATGCCATTGCACGCCAGCCTGGGCGACAGAGTGAGACTCCATGTCAAAAAAAAAAAAAAAAAAAAAAAACAGTAAACAGTGAGAAATGGAGTCCCCTATGTCTGGAGGGGAGCGGCTGGCTGGGAGAAGGGTGTCAATGGGAGGCTGAGGGGTGAGAGCTGCAGAGACCATAGCAGCCATGGAGGGCAGGACAGAGGTGGGTATAGGAGCACTCGTGGACAGGCCGTGTGTGCACGGAGGACACTCAAAAGGCAAGGACTGTCTGACACTTGCAAACCCACGCCACCCCCCTCCTGCCTCTAGGGCTCCAGCCTCTTGAAGAAATATATACTTACCCATTTTTGAAAGGTGGATGGGTCTTCTGAGAGTTTGAAGGGGTATTTTCTGTTATTCAATTGTGAATACATTTGGTTGTAGTCTTGAAGGCTTTTCTTCTAGAACTTTTCACGTCCTATTAGTTGATAACACTCCTGAGCATGAACGTCTCTGTGCTGTTGCCCTTTGGGTATGTTGGAAAATATAGAGTGCTAATCCCATGTACCTGCTTTCAATTCTGTCCATGAGCTTGGTGCAGAAACGTTCACTCTGAATATTTCTATGCAATCTTCAAAACCTGCGTTTTTAAATAACACATCTCTGCTGTCGGCACCTTAATGTATGTACACACACACGTACACACAGACACACACACACACACACACACGGGGGCTCCATAGTCCTACCATTTTTGTTCTCAAAGGGAAGAGTCAGTGAGCGTGAGCTAGGATGAGTGCTAGAGGACAGTATATAAAACACTTCCTAGGTGCTCAGGTGAACAAAGTTTGAAAACTGCCCAGAGCTGCGATTCCCAGACTCTGATTTGTAAATTTTTTTAAAAAGAAAAAGAAGGCCAAGTGCCGTGGAATTCCTTGAGTACAATTCAAGACCAGTCGTAATGAGATCCCATCTCTACAAAAAATAAAAATTTACCCAGGTGTGATGGCACACGCCTGTGGGCCCAGTTTCTTGGGGGGGCTGAGGTGGGAGGATTGGCTGAGCCTGGGAGGTTGAGGCTGCAGTGAGCTATGATCACACCATGTGGGCAACAAAATGAGACTCTGGGCACTCCAGCTTGGGCAACGAAATGAGACCCTGCCTTAAAAAATTAAAAAGAAAAAACAGGAGAGAGCTAGTGGCTTTCCAAGTTTTTATTTTTCCTGGGGACATCATTAAGATATAGATCAATTTCCACTGCTCCCTAAGAGAAACATTTTAGTCATAAACAAATAGGAAGGGCATAATCTCAAAACAATCAATTATCTTGTCAATCTCAAATGTAGCTTTATGAAAAACTCACCACATTGTCCTTTTGTGCCCATTTTGATGCAGACCAGTGAAAGAATCCTCATGAACAAGCATTTGGGAAATAAACCTAGAGGAAGATTTATAATTCCAGGTTGTGTTTTCATGAGTGAAATGAGGATAATTGATCTTTCGCTATCTTATCTTCAAAATGAATCTAAGAGCTAACTAAAGTTTCATTTCAAAGGCACAAAAGAGAAACAGGGATTGCCATTTGAGAAAACTCACTGCTATGGTCTGAATGTTCCCAAACCCATGTGTTGAAACTTAATCTCCACTGCATTGTCTTAAGAGGTGGGGCCTTTTGGGAAGTGGTTAAGCTATGAGAGCTCCATCCCCATGAAGGGTTTAGTGCCTTATAAAACGGTTGGAAGGTGCCAGCTTAGACTCCTCTGTTGCTCTTCCACCATGTGACAACATCCAGATGGCCTCATCTATGAGGAAGGAATGAGCCTTCATCAGATACTGAACCTGCCAGCACCTTGATCTTGGGCTTCCCAACCTCCAGAACCAGGAGAAATAAATTCCTTTTCTTTATAAGTTATCCAGTCTCAGGTATTTTGTTATAGCAGCAACAATGGACTAGGACACTCACTAAGGTGAGACGAGCACACAGGAATATCTGCATATGTACTGGCCATGTTGTTGAGCCACCTCCCTCTTCATCTGGGCCACCTCAGCCTTCTGTTTGTCAGGATCAAAACTGATGATTGCTAAGCCTCCTTGGCCCTAGGGATGGGCCCACTGAGCTGAACCTCTGCGGAACCAGGACTATAGGAACCACATTCAGGTCCCTGGCTGGTGGGAAGGGCCAGCGCAGGCTCTCCCTCCTACCATCTTGCTTGACCTCACCAAAGAATTCTGAACCAGAACATGAGTGTGCAGATTTCTGTGGCACAGATGGCTGAAGTGAGATGCTATGCAGTGTTAAATGATGTGCTAAACACTAATATTACGAGTCAAATTCTAACTTTCAGTTCAAGAGACCTGATTTCAGAAAGTTCAGGTTTGGGCAAGTCACTTCACCTTTCTAATATTCAGCCTTCTTGTTTGAAAATCGGGCCATTCACAACACCTACGTCTTAGAGTCATTGTGAGATTAAATGAGGTAATCTACATAGAGTATATAATGCAGCACTTACTGTGCATCCGATGTGCGTTAACAAATATTAGTAACATTGGTGCAGGGTGTTCCTATCTAGAGGCAAGCAGGCTGGATCATCCTAAAAGATGCTTTGGGATGCATGCTAAACATCATGTTTTGGAAGAAACTTGCTCCCAGTAAATCCCTGCCTCGGAGTCTGATTTCCTTTTAATAGTACATACTCTATAGCTGCCTGGTCACAACACGGAAGGGACTGGCGTGTTTGTAGCCTGAGGAGTTGCTTCTGTAGTGGAGCGAATCTGGAGTGTCGCCTTCTGGATCTGAGTGGGCCTGCTTATTCATGAGGATGGAAATGACTTGGCATTAAAACGGTGGGGAGTCCAGTTAAGCTCTTCTCTCATTCACTATACTCAAGATCCCATAGTAGGTATCTCCCCAGCAAAACTACACAGCCTCTGGTGAGGCTGGAGAGCACAGAGAAAATTCCAGATTACCAAATACACTGATAGTGACACCACACACGAGCTGTGAGATGACTCACCCTGCCTGGTTAGGAAAACTCTCACCTGTCACTGCTGTGAGCGGGCAACATTAAGGGGTCCTTGGAAGGCTGTGCTTGTACTGCCACCTAGTGGTTAAAAAAAGCGAGCCCCACTCTGGGAAGGGTCCTGGATCCCATAGTCCGAGCTGTGCAGTCATCACTAAGCACCAGCATCTTCCTCATGAAAATGTAATAAGGTGAATATTTTATTGAAAACTTGGCATGCTAATTTTCTAATTTAATTTCGTCATTCCCCCCACGAAACACTGAAAAGTTTGTGAGTGTCAAAATAGAGTGAAGAGTGTCAGCCTAGGAGTTCGAAGGCTCCAACTCCCAGTAGAACTTGGAGGAAGTGGCTTAAACCTTCTATTTTCTCTAGGAAAAAATGGAAGCAAATTTCCCTGGTCTACCTCTCAGTAAACGGTTGTGAGGTTCAAATGTGGAGCCACTTGTTCTCCTCTAATATGCTGCTCCTCTGGCCCCTGTTCTCTGGCTTCTAAGCGTACGTTCTTTGCATTTCTTTTTAATTTCTGAATTTCAGGCAAATATTCTTTATCTCTGGAGATACTTTGGTTTCATAATGCGGGTTTGTTCCCTTGAATCGACTGCCCCAAGAATATCAAACAATGCTTACATGGCCCCGTTCTCTGTGGGCAGTTTTCTCTTTGACATAGCAACAGTTACACCAGATCTACCCCAAAATGTGCCGAGCTCTTGATACACAAAATTTGTGTGTGGTGTTGAAGCAACAGGTTCAAAATCCTAAGGGCCAATAGTCTGTGAACTTACTGTTAGGGAATTTTAAACTTCTCCAGTGTGGTGTGTGCTCACAAAAGAGCATAAGACAGGAACTCTGAAGACTTTGGTCTACTCTCCAGTGTCTTTTGATTCTGGGTTCCTCACTTAACATCAGCATCCTCTTCTGTGAAATGGGACTATATAATAAGAGCTTGTCAGGATCACTAAGGCAATCCAGTAAGGTAATGTTTGAGACACTTATGTGTAAAGCATAGAGCTCTGTACTGGTGTTAGTTACTGTCTTCATTATTGTTCCCTCATTTGGCACCTCTTCTATAGCAGTTATGGTACTGGATTTGAGGTAGGCACCACTACCTCAGGTTTACCAGATGTTTGTGTTTTCCCTCCAAGATTTATTGTATTTAAACAGTTGATGGATCTACCTCATATCCTTATTTGAAGATGACGTAGTCACAGCTTATGTAGTTTTGTGAGCCAGCAAAGAATAGTTTAATGGTTCAATTAGCTCCTTGAGGAGATACATCGTGGTTGAGATATGCCAAATAAGCAGCATGCAACCTCTGTGGGGAGAGAAGAAGTCAGCCGACTTCTTGTGAAGACACAGCTTCCTGCAGAGCCAGATGTAGCTCGCATTTTCCTCTTGCTTGTTCCCAATAGCAGTGCTCAGGGGGGATAAACTTTACTTAACCTAATTAATTTTAATCACAGCTTTCAAATCTCATACTGTGAAAAGAATTACAAATTGGAATACATTAATAGAAGCCATAGTTTATGCTGCAAGCTAATCATGAAATGTGCATTTACATTTTCTGCATGAGTTTGCAATTACCATTAAAATAAAACTGTTATGTCCTTTTAAATTACCAAAATGTGAAGAGCAGATTGAGCCAGACCATTTTTGTGCTGTATTACTAGAGGAGTGTCTAAATTTCCAAGAATCAGACGGCTTCCTCCTTTGGAGATGCAGTGAGGAATGATTTCCAGTTGTCTGCTTCGGGCAATTTCTGTTTTTAAATAACAATCTTTTAAACTGATTGTGCAAACGTCTCACCCCCTTTAACAAGTAGCCCTTTAAATTTAGTACGGAGAAGAAATTTTATGTATATACAAAAATTAGATGTGAGTAAACATACATATATCTACCTATGAATGATATGTGCATGTAATTTTTCATTTAAGTTCCATGTAGACTTGTTTCATGGAGGATACATGGAAGTAAATGCCAGCCAGCTGGTTCCACAGAGGGCCTGAGGCATTTAGAGGAAACACAGAGGGTATAAAAATAAAATTTTAATAAAGAATTAGCTCCCAAATTAGGATAGAATGGCAGGATGTCTGCAGAGTCAGCATGGCTTCTGTGTGTGAGGACTTGGCAGTTTTGCCTCTCTCACACACATCGTCTTGTTCGGTCCTCACAGCAATGATCCTGCGTGGGAAGCACAGGTGTGACTTGATTGTCTGCATTTTACAGGTGAGGAGACTGAGAGCACGCCAGGAGGAGCAGAGTGGGTCTTTCAACTCCAGGCGGAGACTCTTTCGGAAGGGAGGCTCCCGCCATCTAGAAACACAATTTTTGAACTATGACAGTTCAGTAAGGAGGGTCAAGTAGGCATAAGCAGTGACTGACCACCTGCCAACATCATCCTGACACCTGCATAGAAGAGATGTGAAGCACCATGGGGTGAATGGGCCTTCATAACAAGTTAAGCAGCTTTGGGTGGTTTGTTTGGCCACCTAGCTGGACTGACTTCGGAATTTCAGAAATATTTTATACATGATGGAATGTTCCTAGTGTATTGCTCACTGATTGTTAGGCATGTACAGAAATAGTACCGTACAACAACAATGTAAGGAAGGGAAGGTAATATCTTTTCCTCACTCGTGGAATGAGGGCCTTTGGAGCTACTTCGGAGGAAGGTCTGAGATTTCTTTCATGGCCTGCTTCAGGCTAGAATGGCAGGAGAAGGTCGGAGAGACCTCCCTGCCTCTGTTTTCTCAAATGCTGAGGTGGTGTGTGTTGCAGTGGCATGTCCTGAACCTCCTCATCATCAACCACTACCACCACCACCACCACAGTAATAGTAAATAGCAGCTTCCAAGTGTTGATTGCTTACTATGTTCTAGACACTTTGTCATGTGGTAGTCTTTCCCATTTAGTTCTCTGATGATATGGTTTGGCTCTGTGTTCCCACCCAAATCTCACCTTTAACTGTAATCCCCATAACCACATGTTTAGGGAGAAACCTGGTGGGAAGTGATTGGATCATGGGGAGTTTCCCTCATGCCTTGCTCATGATACTGAGTGAGTTCTCACAAGATCTGATGGTTTTATAAGGGGCTCTTCCCCCTTCACTCATTTGCTATCTCTTTTGCCTGCCACCATGTAGGACATGACTTTACTTCTCTTGCCTTCCACCATGATTGTAAGTTTCTTGAGGCCTCCTCAGCCATGTGGAACTGTGAATCAATTAAATCTCTTTCCTTTATAAATTACCCAGTCTTGGGTATGTCTTTATAGCAGTGCGATAAACTAATACATCTGTCTTCTTTTTTCTCAGGTAAATATTCCATTTCTGGTAAGAACCAGTTTCCCTTCTCCTGTGCATGCCAAGCCTATGAGGCACTATGAACCCCTGGCTGGCTCACATGAAGGCAAATCCCCTTCAGGATCAGGAAGGCCAGGCCACTTTGTCCAAAGGCGGTCCAGTTCCAGATACGCAGGTCTGCTTCAGACGTCAGCTTCTCCTGACCTGCTTTCTCTTGGCCTAGCACGTCTTTCAGTCATCACTGATATCACTGGGTTTCAGATTCAGATATTGAAAGACCCTTGCCTAGGGCATAACGTCCTGTCTCATTCATCTCGATGAAGAGAGTGCACAGTGGGGGTGGGGGATACCTAAAAGACCTGGGCTTCCAGATCGTGCAGGGCTGGGTGTGAGCTGGGCTCCACTGTTTGCCAGCTGAGATCGGGTGATTTGCTGAACTGCTCTGCACTTCAAGTTCCTCATCTGTTAGCAGGGATTTAAAATCAGTTTTGCCAGGATGTTTCGTGGAGATGAGATGTGACATCTATGTAATGCATGCAAACAGTCCCTGGCACATAATCAGTGCTTGATGCCATGACTCAGAGGCTCTGCCTGGGCCCTTGTCCAAGCTCCTCCATCCTTTTTAGGTCCCCTAGTAGCTTTCTTATCTCCTATCATAGGAGATATCTGAGCTCATTTTCTGAGCAAGCACCAGCCCCATCCTCCCTACTTTCACCCTCCAATTCTGGGTCTGTGGACTTAGTAACAAACTAGTCAACTAGTCAGCTCTTTGTGAGCCCCGAGAGCCTGGACTCCTGCTGGATGGGACCCTGTACCTCTGATGCAGGGAGGATCTGGACAGTCTTCCAGAACCTCTGCACTGTTGGCCACAGAGTTAGGGCAGTGGATCCTTATGGTTCGTCTCAGTTGCTGTGCCATCAAGACTGGGAGGTGGGGTGGGGAGCGAGTGAATTAGCTCTCAATATTCAAGTGTGGTTTGTTGAACGGCAGCACTGGCGTCACCTTGGAGCTTGTTAGAAATGATAAATCTCGGCTCACTGACTCAGAACCTTCATGTTAACAAGATTTCCAGTCATTCCTTCTGAGCCCCGGGTTGGCCTCCAGTGGGCAAGTGCCCCTCAAATCAATACAGGAGAACTGTGGACAAGCCTGATGCTTCCCTCCAGGGGTCAGCAAAGGCATCTGCAGATCCTTCGGGACGGGTGTATGTGTTTAAAACACACACTACAGTCTAATTTATTTATGCAGGAATCATTTTAAAATTTCTTTCCAGATTGTTAAAGTAAACCTTTGAATCCTAAGATCCATATACAAAGTAGGATGTGGTTGGCCTTGCTTCATGTACAGAAGCCACACTCCACAATAACAACGTAGGGGAGGGAAGGTAGTATCTTTTCCTCACCCATGGAATGAGGGCCTCATGACCTACTTTAGAGGAAGCTCTGAGAATTCTTTTATGGCCTGCTTCAGGTTAGTGGCCTGTGCCCATGCCATTCAGTAAAGTCTCCCAAACCCATACCCACTCTGACCCTTTCTCATTACAGAGAAACACACACACACACACACGCACACACACACACTCTCTGTCTCTCACGGCATGACATGATGTTTTCCACCCTTGCACCTGTGCTTATATGTTATCTCTTCTGCCTGGGATGTCCTTGCTGTCCTTTGGCTAAATTTTAGTCATCCTTTAGATTTCATTTAAAGTGTCAGCTCAGCCACAGTGCCCTATGTAAGATGGCTGTGTGAGGGTGTTTCTGTTGTTACCACATTGCATCCAGTGTTCTGTTGATGGCGTGATCACCTCCTGGAAACACTGAACTCAGTGAGGGCAGGGTCCATGTCGTATTTATTCATCTTTGTATCTCCAGCACCCAGCACAATGACAGGCACGTTGGCGATGCCCTACGAATGCTTATCGCATATGCAAAAAAAAAGCTTAGCTTGCTATGATGGCTTTTCGTTTTATCCTTTGAAGTTTAATCAGAATAAAAGAAAATAACTGCAGACTCTAAACGTTTCGAACGTTTCTGTAAAACCTTACAACCCAAATGAAAAAAAAGATCAAAGGGAAATTAGACAGCAATTTGTTTAAAAAAAATGTAGTGGCATTTTAATTAAAGAATATTCTTCTCATTGAAATGAGAAACTCCCAGGGAAATACTTGATATGTTAGAGTCTCCCTCCTCACAGTTTTTTCTCCAGCTATTACGGAACCTGCTGAGCAGGCTTTGTGAAGGAAAGCTCCTAGAATGCTGCACAATGAAGACACTCAGCACTTCCACAGCGCTCTGCTCCTGCCACAATTAAGCCTTTCACTCCTCCCGGCCCTGCAGGAGGGGAAGCCCGAGTTATTGACTGAATTTGCTGGCTAAGAGGCCCTGAGGATAAATGACTTGTTCCAGTCTAGGCAACTGGACTTCACAGGCAGAATTCAGAGTTTCGGACTCGCTTCTCATGTCAAGCAGTTTGTTCCTACCTCAGGAGAAAAATCCCTTTTGGACAAGCAATGCACATGGACCCCAAAGACTCCCCAGAAGGTGTTCATTTGAAGGGGATCACTGGGTGTCACAAATCAGTAAAATTTTTGAAACTCAATATGGGGATGACTGTAGGATTGCCATCTTTTAATCTTGCTAATTAGGAATTCTAAGAAAATATATGGTCAGAATTATGCCTTAAAGAAAATAAATGTTTCATACTAAAAATAAGGAATTGTTTCAAAATAGAGCCCAGGTTTCTTTTTAAATTGAATATATTTAGTTTTATTAAAAACACAGCAGTTATTGTAGTAGTTATTTTTCTCATTTTACAGGAGACCAGTGAAAACTGGCAATAATTTAGATGAGTGTTTGGGAACCGCTGTTTTTAACTTAATATGCTAGATCCATGTTTTCTGTAGAAAGCCCACAGCCAAGCTTCTGTAGCTGAAAACTGAGCTAAGATTCACCTGCTGGCATTCCACATCTAGGGCAGTCACCTGCTTCCTCTTTCCGCAACTATGGAAGCAGGCGCTACTTGACATTCTGAAATGACTTTCTGACAGCACTTTCCATAATCAGTGTATTGTGGCTCTGCTTCAGGTTCACTAGAGGGAGAAGATGGAAGACTAAGGACGCCACAATGTAATCTTTCCTAGTGAGTTTTAGGTAGGAATAGGTGATATGGTTTGGCTATATCCCAACACAAATCTCATCTTGGATTGTAACTTCCATAATTCCCAAGTGCTGTGGGAGGGACCTGGTGGGCGGTGGTTGAATCATGGGGACAGGTCTTTCTCATACTGTTCTCATGATGGTGAATAACTCTCACGAGATCTGATCATTTTATAAGGAGGTTTCCGGCAGAAGCTCTCTCTCTCTTTCTCTGCTGCCATCCATGTAAGATGTGACTTGCTCCTCCTTGCCTTCTGTCATGATTGTGAGCCTCTCTATGTGGAACTATAGGTCCAATAAATCCCCTTTTCCTGTATAAACTACCCAGTCTTTGATATGTCTTTACCAGTGGTGTGAAAACAGATTAATATAGTAGGCAAAGCAAAAGTTTTGAGCCTAGGATTTTATCCTGTGGTGTACTGTACTCCACAGGGGAAATACAGAGTATGAGGCTACAGTGAGCTATGATAGAGCCACTGCCCTCCAGCCTGGGTGACAGAGTGAGACTCCGTCTCTTCAAGAAAAGGTTAAAAAAAATTAAAAACCTCCCTAAAGTCAATGTACAAGCTATCCTTCTAACCTCCAAGCTGTCCTGGGTGTGGGCCAAACTGACTTTGGGAGACATTTATAGTTTGAATGATAATAATGCTTAAAAAACCAAAACTGCCCTTGTAAAACAAATAAAAGGCCACCAGGTTAAGAGGGTGAGAGAGGTTACAAGATTTGCAATGTCCCCAATTACTCCTGTAATTAACATCACTGTTGTAGAATCTAAGATTGGCCTTTTGAGATCTTTTCAGGCTTTTGCATTTCTGATACTGGATGGACCCACCTGGACCTGTGACTCAACCAGTTCTGTGGCCCCAACCCAGAAGGGGACTCAGCACATGAGGACTATTTTCCACACCCCTATGAGCACATCCCCCACCAATCATCAGCAACCTTTCCCTAGGCCCCTCCCCACCAAACTACCTTAAAAACTCCCAACCTTCCAGCCTCTGGAGAGGTTGATTTGAGTAATAACTCTGTCTTCTGCTTGGCCAGCCTCACTTCAGTTAAACTCTTTCTTTATTGCAATGCCATGGAGTCAGTGGATTGATTCTGTCTGTGCAGCAGGCAGGAAGAACCTGTGGGGCAATTACATGAAGGAGGACAATTATGGATTTTTCTTTTATGTTTTCTAAGTTTTGTTACTGTATTTATATTACTTTTAAAATTGTAAGTAATGTTGTAATAAATGAAATAACATGATAATATTATGATATATTATCACATTACAGATATAATATTACAGATAATATGATATAATATCATCATAATATCATATTATCTCATTTATTACAACATTACTTATAATTTTAAAAGTAATGATAAATAAATGAGAACAATTGAGGAGTTACATCTTACTGATTGAATTTTCCAAAGATGGTCACAAGATTGCTCCTCCTGCATGCTCCTCTTCCCATGGGACATTAACACTCCTCCTTTGAGCTCCTCCCCCAAATGCAGACAGACCCTTGCAACTGCTTCAACTGAACATTGTAGAAGTAATGTTACTGAAAAGGGGTCCTTTCCCAAGAACGGAGAGTTCTTGGACCTTGCACAATAAAGAATTTGGGGTGAGTTCATAGAGTAAAGTGAAAGCAAATTTGTTAAGAAAGTAAAGGAGCAAAAGAATGGCTACTCCCAGGAAAAGGATGGGCAGTTTCCAGAACTGAGGGTTCCTTCCCTTTTTAGACCATATAGATTAACTTCTTGACATAGCCCCGGCCTTTGTAAATGGTCACGGTGTTGGTGGGAGGGTCTTTCAGCATGCAGATGCATTATAATTAGTGTATAGTGAGCAGTGAGGATGACCAGAGGTCACTTTCATTACCATCTTGGTTTTGGTGAGTTTTGGGTGCTTCTTTATTATATCCTGTTTTATCAGTAAGGTCTTTGTGACTTGTATCTTGTGCTGACTTCCTATCTCATCCTGTGACTAAAAATGCCTAACCTCCTGAGAATGCAGCCCAGTGGGTCTCAGCCTCACTTTACCCAGCCCCTATTCAAGACGAAGTCACGCTGGTTCCAAGGCCTCTGGCAGTGACACAATGAAACTTGTGAGGCTAGTGTCAAATACAGTTTTTATAGGAGCTCACTGATTTGGACTGTGCTCCTGCAGACTCCAACAGACCAAACCAAAACAGCATCACTCAGGCTAAAGTTTCATATCACCACACCATTATTTGTCTGACTGTCCCAGGAATCAGGAAAGAGAGAGAAATAATAGGCAAATTCTGAAACAGACCCTTTGAACCAACAGGATAAGAAAATCCACTGTGCTTTACAAGGAAAGTAGCTTTGAAATGACCAATCTGCTTTTCGTTCCTTGTTTCTGCCTTCTCCAGCCTTTTTCTCTCTGTAAATACTCACTGCCCATCTTGCAGAGTGAAGTTCTTGGAACCTTTTCTTGTTCTGAGATTACTTAATTCTCAAATCATTCTAAATATACTTGGTAAAATTTATTTTGGGTAAAGTTTTTCTTCTACTGTTAGATTGTAAAAATTCCATATACTTCTGCTCTGCCCCTTGAGATGTGGCCCTTTGATGTGGCTGCCATATTGTGAGGAAGTGCAAAGCAGCTGCCCATGTGGAGGGCCCACAGTTAGCTGTTCTGATTGACAGCCCAGGTGAGGACCCAGAATCAAGTGCTGGACACATAAGTGAAGAAACCTCCAGATGATTCCAGCTCCCAGCTGTTGAGTCTTTGAGTCTTTTCAGAGGGGGTCTCAGACACCACGGAGCAGACAAAGCTGTCCCTTCTGTACCAAAGTCAAGTTCCTGCTGCATGGAATCCCTCATTCTAAGCATTATTAAATGGCTGTTTTGTACCATTATGGATTGGGATTTGTTTCACAGAAGTATATGTATATTATAACTACTGTTTAATAAGAGCAAGCAAGCAAATCAAAGACAAAACATTCCTGAACGTCTGCATATATATATTTTAACATAAAAAATGTTATGTTAAAATATACATAAGGTTTAACTTTTAACCCCTTCTAAGTACACAGATTGATAGCATGAAGTATGTTCACACTGTTGTGCAGCCGTTACCACCGTCTGTCTCCAGAATTTTTTCCAACTTTCCAAAGTGCGACTTCATCCCCATGAAACATAACTCTCCAGTCCCCTCCCCAGAACCCTTGGCCAGCACCACCTAACTTTCTGTTGCTATGAATTTGGCTACCGCAGGAACCTCTTATAAGTGGAGTCATATGGTGTTTGTCCTCTTGTGACTGGCTTATTTCACTTAGCCTAATACAGGTTCATCCCGGTTAAAGGAAGTATCAGAACTTCCTTTATTTTTAAAGCTGAATAATATTCTACTGTATGTATATACAAACTCCTAGTATCAAGTCATCCTCCCCCTCAGCCTCCCAACATGCAGAGATTCTAGGTGTGAGCCCATGCACCCGACTTTCTTGATCCATTCATCCGTCAATGGATGCTTGGGTTGCTTCCATCTTTTGGCTAATGTGAATAATGCTGCTATAAATATAGGCATATAAATGGGGGTTTAAGTCTCTGTTTCTAGTTCTTTTGTTATATATCCAGATGTAAAATTGCTGGATTGTATGGTAATTGTCTTTTTAAGTTTTTGAAGAACTATAATACTGTTTCCTATTGTAGCCACCCATTTTATATTCCCACCAGCAGTGCACAAGGGTTCCAATTTCTTCTCATCATCACCCATACTTGTTATTATTCTTTTGATAAAAGCCATCCTAAAGTATGTGAAGTGGTATCTTGCTGTGAGATCTCATTTTGAGTCACCTTTTCCTCATGACTAGTAATGTTGAGCATGTTCTCATGTGTTTATTGGCCATTTGTATATCTTCTTCGGATAAATTCTTATTCAAGTCCTTGGCCCATTTTTAAATTAAATTGTTTGGTTTTTGTTTGTAAATATTCCTTTAAATGTAAATATAGACAAGGCAGAGGTAGAGAAAAAACAGGCTGTTACCTCAGGGGGTGTGTGTTGAAGTGGAAGAGAGCAAACGTGATTCCTTTCTGCCTTTTATATAATTGTACTGGAGGGCTCCACATATTACCAGCATGTGTCACTAACTGAATAAAGAAAAAAAGTTAAAGAAATTATCAGTTAAAAGTCACTTTGCTTAAGTATCTCAAAATATCTAACTTGAAGTTTTTTAATGATGCAGCCAAGAAAATGAAATAATTTTGAGCTGAACTTCCACACAGATTTCATTGGTAAAATTTTACTATGAGAAGAAAACTTCCCCTTCATTGTTCTAGTCACAGATCCTTGGCCTGCTTTTTCCACCTCCCCACTCCTCCCTTCTGGAAAGAGCTCAGACTAAGAGAAGAGCCTGTCTCTCTTTAAAGAGACTATTTGTCTCCATGGTAACTTGCCTTCTTCATCTTCAGAGCTGTAAACTGGGAAATTCCATTAGAGGCTTATCCGGGCAGTTGATTTTGAAATGGTGTCTGATGGTAGCTGTCTGCTTCATTCACCTTTGCTGCTCAGTAATCTTTTGAATTTGGTGATTTTCTTCCTGTTGAATGAAGGGAGTAAAATAAAACAATATGAAGTTGATTACAGTCGGTCTTCTTGTGCCAGCTGTGTCCTCTTGTTAGGTCCTGTGGTGGGGCTAGTCACGGTGTGGCCTCCCAGGCGACTGTGATCTGTGCAGCCCAGGCCCCATGGAGCCCTGCACGCAGAGCTGGCCTGCTTGAAGGTGCGCCATGAAATCATCTGGAGAAGAAATAGGAACCAACTCGTTGTCAAAAATGACTTTGATTGTTAATAGAGTTTAAGTTTTATCTGTAGGTTTCTGATTTGGGCACGTGGAGATGCTAATACTGCTGGCTGTGAAAGCAACTGTAGTTCAAATAGCTGCAAACAAAGCAAATAACCTGATTACTTGAGGCTGATAATTTTAATTTTTCTAGGAGCAGCTATAATTGTAAAGCTGCATTTATTGGCTATTGACGTAGAAGATTTGGGAGATTTTTATTAACCAGTGTGGTTTATATGCATAAAATCTATATCATTTTTGTTTCTGTAGATCCATAAAGGACATTTAAACAACATTTAATAAACATAGGAAATATCTTGAAAGCACCTTTTCTATTCAGGAAATTCAGCTACTTTATTCCTCTTGATAACAACTTCATCTGATTATACTGATAAAAATAACATTATATTTGGTTTTCCTTTATTGATTTATTCATTTATTTAGACACAGGGTCTCACTCTGTTGCCCAGGCTGGTGTGCAGTGGCATGATCATGGTTTAATGCAGCCTTCAACTCCTTGGCTCAAGCAACCCTCCTGCCTTGACCTCCCAAAGTGTTGGGATTACAGGTATAAGCTGCTGAACCCGGCCTTATTTTCCTTTTTTTTTTTTAAAAAAAGATAATTGCTGATGAATAGCATACTTCCAACTTTTGAACAGATTTCCTAGGTAAAATATTTATATTTAAAAATAATATTTAGATTGATGAAAAAGCTCTAGAGATGGATGGTGGTGATAGTTGTACCACAATGTGAATGTACATAATGTTACTGAACTAAACAGTTGAAAGTGGTTGAATGGTAAATTTTATGTTATGTATATTTTACCACAATATAAATAATATTTAGAATTTTACAACTGGCAAATATGAAAGTATCTGCAATTGCTATGGAAAAGCATGTTAACTGAAACACAATTAGATGAGAGTCTGAGGATCTTAGCTTTTTATGTAGCTTTCCTTCCTCCTTAAACTTAGACTCGTAAGAAAATTCCAAATTTTGGTTTCCTTCGACCTCTTCGGTTCTGAGCAATTTGATTGCATGCTTCCCTTTTCCCATGAGAGAGCATAAAAATAGTATATTTCATAGCCCTTATCTCCAGAGACATTTTTTCATACTTTTGTTCCCAATCATTGCCTTGGAGAAGTTCACTGTCTCATAAGAGGAGTCAAAAAACAAGAATCATCTCAGAATCATAGGGATCTATGTGGCAAACTTGTCCGTCATCTTACCAAGGCAGATGTCTTCATCTGTTTTGTGCTTTCATGACAGAACACCTGAGGCTGGACAGTTTATAAAGAACAGAGATTTGTTTCTTACAGTTCTGGAGGCTGGGAAGTCTGAGGTTGAGGGGCCCACATTCTGTCCGGTGATGAGTAGCTTTCTACTCACAGGCTGCCCATTACACTTTGATCAGGCTCATTTACTAAACATCCACTGAGCAGTCTGTCTTGACATTGCATGTAGGGGGGTGCTGGGAATATCAAAGGGAGCAAGATGGATGTGGTCTGACTCTCATAAAGCTTACATTAGAATGTTCTTCTATTTCTTTTTTTTTTTTTGAAACTTTGTCCACTTACTTTAGACCCATTCATTCTAGTTATGACCTCAGAGTCATAAAGAGTGCAGCGCACATTTAGAGACTGCCTGCCTTGGGCAGCCCTGTGCCAAGATCCCTATTGGCTTCATTTCTTTTACCCTCACTGGAATCCTATGAGGCAGGGAAGGTCACTGTCTCAATTTCATCACTGAAGAAATTAAGACTTAGAAGGGTAGGTATCTTGCCGAAGATCATATAGCTAGTACCTGTTTCTCCATTCACATTAATTCAACATTCATTCATTCATTCAACAAACATTGGTTGAAAATCTACTATATACTTTGGCAATGTCAAGAAAACTTGATAGCCACCCTTAAAAACTCACAGCCCAATGGGGGAAGAAGTTAAGCAAACCGGTATACTGCAGTGTGCTGTGCTGTGTGAGGGAGCTGTGCTCTGGTGATGACAGCTAACAGGCTAGTCTCTCGCCTGGTGGAAGAGTCCAGTCAGGCTCCGATTAGCACAGTGGCCTCTGTCAGTCTCTGTTGCACCTTACCCCTCCAATCCATCTACCACCCTGTATCTTGAGTGATCTGTCTAGACTCACAGTTGAGATCTGTCTAGACTGTCTGTCACATTCATTTTTTCATTCAGCTAACAAATATTTTTGAGTATCTACTTTGTTAGCCCTTGGAGATACAGTTGTAAGTAAGCAGGGCTTAGCTGGGACCTTCACAGAGGTTGCAAGACAGGTAAGAAACAAACAGGGAGATGCACAGAATCATTTATAAAAAAAAATATTGGAAGGCATATAGCTACTGTGGAAGACAGTTTGGAGGTTTCTCAAAAAATTAAGCATAGCATTACTAAATAACCAGCAATTCCACTCTTAGGTATATACTCAGAGGAACTGGAAACAGGTACTCAAACAAATATGTCTATAACACATGAAGGTTCATAGCAGCACTAGTCACAATAGTCAAAAGGAAGAAAGAATCCAGATATCCACCAACGATGAATGCCTAAGCAAAATGTAGTCTATTCTTACAATGAATGTTACTGAGTCATAGAAAGGAAGGAAGTACTGATACATGCTAAACACAGATGAACCTCAAAAATATTATGCTAAGCGAAAGAAGCTAGATACAGAAGGTTACATATAGTAGGATTTCTTTTAAATAAAATATCTAGAATAGGTAAAGCCACAGAAATAGCATATTGGTGGTTTCCAGGGGTTGGTATATGGAACAACTGCTTAATGGGTGTATGGTTTTATTTTGGAGTGATGAAAACATTCTTGAACTAGATAGAAATGGTAGTTGCACAACATTGTGAGTGCACTAAATGCCACCCTGAATTATACACTTTAAAATGGTTAATTTTCTGTTATATGAATTTTTTATCCATTAAAAAAATGCATAACAAGGGGCTTAAATTAGATTGGGGATCAAGGATGGTTTGAGCTGAGACCTAAAGACTGAGCAAGAGTTAGCTGGGAGAAGGATGTAAGAAGAACATGTCCCTGGCGAGAGGAGGAGGGTATGGGGTGGAACTGAAGGGGAGACAGGGGCCAGATGCAGTATGATTTTGTAGGCCATGCAACATGTCCCCGATCTTACCTCAAATGCCATGGGAAATCTACTGAAATGCTTTCAGCCAGGGACTATGACAGAACAATTTACTTGTTCTCAAGTGCTGCTCTGTGGAAATGGCCCACAGGGACACAATCACAGCAGCTACAGGGAGGGACAATGGTGATCAAGGCTCCCTGGGGCTGTTAATTTAGTCCATATCCCTACAGGGGACACACAAGGCTCCACAACCTACCCCCTCCCTTAGTCCCCTGGCTCGTGGATCCCTCTGCCCACCTCACACTCTGCTCTAGCCATAGGAAGTTCCAGAGGTGAGATGTTTTTCTTCAGGCCTTGGAACAGCCTGCTCCTCCTTGGGAATGTTTCCGCATATTTGCCTGGCCAACTTCTCTCCGATCTTCAGCATTCTGCTAAGGCATGACTTCCTTCCAGATGTCCTGGCTCCAGGCTCTGTTAAGGCCTGACTTGGAAGCATCTTCCAGCACTTTGAGCCTGACTCTTATCATGGTGCCTATCACAGCAGGTGGCCACAGCCTGCTTTATCCCCACTGGATTTTTCCCATTAACTAATGAATTCCTTATGGCAGAAACTCATTTGTCCTGGTGTCACTAGTACATGTGCCTGAGTAGACTGATGAATTCTTTCAAGAGAAATCAATCAGAGCTCACGTGGTACTCCTCAATTTTCCCTTGAGTTTTTTTTTAGCCCCCTACCTTTTTTTTTCCTGAGGATGTTTGTTTCCATCTCCCACAGATACTGCCCCTTATTGAAATGCTTGCCTCCTCCCACTTTTCAGAATATCTCCATCCTTATAAAACGTGAATTATGTTTTAGTTCTCCAAACTTCTCAATGGTGAACAAGCCTCTCACCATTACTTTCCTTTGTAAAGAGAACACATTGGAAAACGTTGAAATGCTTTTTAACAGAAAATTTTCCCTTTTTTTATGATCACATTTCTGTTCTTTACTCTGAAAACTACCAGTTTATAACTGATTTCTTAATCAAGATATTATAATTCAAGATATTATAAATCTCATGCTCAGATGATAAGTGCTGGCCAATGTTTTTACTCTTTTGGAGAAAAGATTTGATATATTAAAAAATGTTCATTTTAATGTTTTTCAGGACCTTTACATTTTCTCAAAACATTCACCTCTTATCTCCCCTGGAGTGGTGTCCAGACTTCGGCAGAATGTTGAGTCCAGAGCTAAACTGCCTGCATTGATCCCACCTCTGCCACTCACTAGCTAAGTAACATTAGGCAAACTATTTCACCTCCCCATGCCTTTGTGTGGTAGGGAGCAAAAATAATACATTTGTTCACCCATCAGGTGTACGGCTGAGACTCCTATAACAAAAGATAGATTAACAAGACAAAAGGCCAGGCACAGTGGCTCACGCCTGTAATCCTAGCACTTTGGGAGGCTGAGATGGTCGGATTGCCTGAGCTCAGGAGTTGCAGACCAGCCTGGGCAATGTGGTGAAATCCCATCCCTACAAAAAACCGCAACAAGCTGGGTGCTGTGGCACGTGCCTGTGGTCCTGGCTGCTAGAGAGGCTGAGGTAGGAGGATTACCTGAGCCCAGGATGTCGAGGCTGCAGTGAGCTGAGATTGCGCCACTGCACTCCAGCCTGGGTAACAGAGTGAGACCCTATCTAAAAACAGAAACAAAAACAATAGAAAAGCATTTAATGTAAATTTTATGTGGCACAGGAGCTTTCAGAAATGAAGACTTCAAGAACAGGGAGATATGTGTATAGTAGTTTTCTCTAATCCATTGTTTCAGTCACCTGAGGTCAACCATGGCCTGAAAATATTAAGTGGAAAATTCCAGAAATAAGCAATTCATGTTTTAAACTGTGCACTCTTCTGAGTGTTTCATCTCGGATGTGAAACATCCCTTTGTCCAACGTACTCATCTCATCACAAGAAGTTAACTATGTTATATTAAAATATTTTGAGAGACTACATCCACATAACTTTTATTACAGCTATATTTTTATTCTGTTTTATTATTAGTTATTGCTGTTAATCTCTCACTGTGCCTAATTTATACATTAAACCTGTCATACATATGTGTGGACAGAAAAAACCCCAGCATATATAGAGTTCAGTATTATCCATGGTTTCAGGTATCCACTGGGGATGCTGGAACATACCTCCGTGAATAAGAGAGGGCCACTGTGTTTTTATGGACAGCTGAATGGAAGTGTGACTGGAGGACAAAAGGCTGTGGTCTAATGGTGATAAACTGGGGGGCGGGGGGTGGCATTTAGCAAGGCCTGTTTGTTCAGTCTTCTTTCCTTTCTTCCGAGTATGGGGAGGGCCTTCTGAAACAAGAGTTTTATGACCCATTTTCAGGGGAGGTTAGTGAGGTCTAATGGCTCATTTCAGGGGAAAGGGGGTGAGGAAGATCAGAGAGTGACCTTCCTGCTTTTGTGGTTTTCTCAATTTCCTTCTAGCCTAAAATACATAGTATGCCAAGATGACGTATTTTGGGGTAGCGTGTTCTGAGCTCCGTCAGCATCCTCATTTGAAAACTGGGGATGATAATGGCACCTTACTCAGGAAGATATTGTGATCACGGAGTAAGTTCAGACCTGTAATACGCTCAGAACGGTGGCTGGCAATTGAAGCAGCAACAAATCCCATCTGAGGAAGGGGAAGCAACAGGAGCTGCGCAGCTGCGGCTGCTGGGACCTCCTGTCTGCACAACCCGCCTACTCCTTTATCCTCTCAGTGGAGACAGGCCAGCCGACATCAGACCCAGGGAGACTGCTGCCGCCTGGGGAGCACACCTCAGGGACACACGGGAGCAAAACGCATCCTTCTGCAGCCGCAGTAGCCTTGGGAACCTTGGTCTGGTTGTCATGGTCATGATCTTGATTGAGCAGATAAAAATATTCTCTTGAATCCCTGGCCTGTTTGAAAAAGATCACCACCTATCAAAAGGAAGGAAAAAAGAACATTCCCTGGCATTATAACTTAAACTTAATTTTCATATCAATTAAGCATTACATTGGTATAAAAAATCTGTGACAGTATTAGAAATAATTAGGAATGGAAAGTATTTTTTTGGGGAATGATTTTTTTTCCTTTAAGCAAAACATACATGATAGAGACATTTTTTTAATCTATCCACTTTCTGATTAACCTTCAGTTTATTCAGCAATTATACTCTGCTCACCTGAAAAAGAAGTAGTCCACTATAATGGGTAATAGAATGAGGGATTTAATCAGACTAGAAGCCATGGAAGGGATGAAGTCATTCAGCCTAGATGCCATCTACTGGGTATGTATGATGTTACTCAAGGGGCAGGACATGGGGCCAGGCACCTCTCTAGGGGTGGGGAAGGAAATGTCAGCAAACTCAGCTGAAGGTCAAGAAAGAAGTTTATCCAGGCAGGAGGACTCTGGTGTCCAGAAAGCAAGGTTACTAGCAGAAGGTAATGGTGTGATCATTCAGGCAAGCAGCTAACCTTGAAAAGGTCCACCAGAAGGTGGCAGGTTCTCTGGATGGGACATCTGGGAATAGACCATATTTGTCGAGACAAGCATGGAATTGCCCATCCCAAGAAGGGTGGGTGAGCTGCTAAGAGGGTCCCTATCAGTAGAATGGGGTGTATAGGATTCCAGATTCCATGATGGGCATTGGTGGGTTTAGGGCCAGCAAGCGCAAGATCAAGGCAGGACTCCAACCTTAAAGGGAAGCAGTCATCCTATGAGTCAGATCAGCAGCAAGGAGAAGCCGATGGTAAATCCCTGTGTGGCCCACATTCCCCATCTGTGGAAAGGACTGAGCCAAGCACATGAACAATCATGGCAGGAACTTGGTGGTATAGAAAAGGCTCTCCTTGACTCCTGGCATTAGTTAGGCATGCTTTCAGCTACAAGAGGCTGAAAACCTGAGTTGCTATGGCTTACTGCAAAGGAACATTTATTGCTTCCTTAAGAAGTTAGAAATGGTCTCAGGATTGCTGATGCAGCTCATTAAGGTCATTCCTATTCTCCGCTCCTTTAGCTGCATTTGGGCTCTTTGTCACCTTCATACATGATAGTTGCAGACATTAGGTTCTCTTACAGCACATCCTCAACAGGAAGGACAGGTGGGAGCTAGAGCTTGCTTCCTCCCAGGCCTCTGCCTGATTGTGTGGAAAAAGCAGGCTCCATCAGAAGCCTCCCAGCAGCCTGCTGGCCAAGTACTCATTGGCCAAAAGTGGGTCACTCAGCTACTCCGATTTGCAACAGAAGCTGGAAATGCAAATCTTGTGTTTCTAGTCTCTACAGGGGGAAGGGTGAGGGAGATGATGGTAGCCAACAATCCTTTTTCTCCTTTTCCCCTTAATTTGAGCAGCACTTAGATTCCCCTTCCTGCTTCCTTGTCAGAAGTACATAAAATTGCTTTGGATACTTTAGGGAAAAGGTGGTATTGATTTTCTTATAGGCTTACAGTTCATTCTTCCCTCTGAGATTGACCAACCATGATTCTTCAGGACCAGATGTTGGAGCATATGAGACCTGCTACTACAGCTTGTGGCCCACAATGAGATAGGGCAGCAGGTGCTGGATAAGTGGCAGCATGAGACAGCATTCCTCTAGATTCTCTGTTGTGGAAAATGGCC
>PVKP010001055.1:57217-82641 GCA_004027715.1 Plecturocebus donacophilus
CTTGACTCTTGACTTTTTTTTTTTTTTTTTTGAGACAGGGTCTCAATTTATTACCCAGCATGGAGGGCAGTGGTATGATCTTGACTCACTGCAACCTCCATCTCCTGTGCTCAAGCAATCTTCCTATCAAAGCCCCCCAAGTAGCTGGGACTATAGGTGCATGCCACCATACCCAGCTAATTTTTTTGTATTTAAAAAATTTTTGGTATTTTAGGCAGAGACGGGTTTTTGCCATGTTGCCCAGGCTGGTCTTGAACTCCTGGGGTCAAGCCATCCACCTGCCTCAGCCTCCCACAGTGCTGGGATTATAGGCATGAGCCACCACACTGGGCCTTTGTTCTTGACTTTTGAAAGTTTGATTGTTACATACCTTGGAGTAGTCTTATTTGGGTTGAATCTGTTTGGTATTCTCTGACCTTCCCATACCTGGCTATTTATCTCTTAAGTTTTAGAAAGGTTTCTGTTATTATTCTTTGAATTAGCTTTCTACCCTTTGCTCTTGCTCTACTCTCTCTGGAACACAAATAATTCTTAAATTTGTGTTTTTGAGGTAATTTTCTGATTCTGGTAGTTTACCTTCTTCATTCTTTTACATTATTTTTTCTCCTCTATTTTCAAACAGACTATCTTTGTACTCACCGATTCCTTTTTCAGCTTGAATGCTTGATCTATTCTGCTGTTGAGAGCTTCTAGTGAATTTTTCAATTCAGCAAATATTTCTCAATTACAAGATGTTTATTATTTCAGTCTCTGTTAATCTGATAAATTTCTGAATTGATTTTCTGTGTTATCTTGAGGATCACTGAGTTTCCTTATAACTGCTATTTTGCATTCTTGTTTAGAGTTCCCGTATCACAGTCTTGTTAGGGTCAGTCACTGATTCCTTATTTTGTCTGTTTGGGGAGGTCATAGTTCCCTGTTTGCTTATGTTTCCTGTGGATATACATGTATGTTGTTACATTAAAGCATTTGTTATTTATTCTTGTCTTCTCTATATGGGTTTTTTTTGGTTTGTTTTGCATTTTAGGTTTTGGGGTACATGTGAAGAATGTGTAAGATTGTTGCATAGGTACATACATGGCAGTGTGGTTTGCTGCCTTCCTCTTCATCACCTATATCTGGCATTTCTCCCCATGTTATCCCTCCCCAACACATGACCCCCGCTGTCCCTCCCCTATTTCCCACCCACAGACCCCAGTGTGTGATGTTCCCCTCCCTGTGTCCATGTGTTCTCATTGTTAAACACCCGCCTGTGAGTGAGAACACGTGGTGTTTGATTTTCTGTTCTTGTGTCAGTTTGCTGAAAATGATGGTTTTCAGGTTCATCCATGTCCCTACAAAGGACACAAACTTATCATTTTTCATGGCTGCATAGTATTCCATGGTGTATATGTGCCACATTTTCCCTGTCCAGTCTATCATCCATGGGCATTTGGGTTGGTTCCAGGTCTTTGTTATTGTAAACAGTGCCACAATGAACATATGTGTGCATGCGACTTTATAATTGAACGATTTATAATCCTTTGGGCATATACCCAGTAATGAGATTGCTGGATCAAATGGAATTTCTATTTCCAGGCCCTTGAGGAATCGTCACACTGTCTTCCACAATGGTTGAACTAATTTACACTCCCACCAACAGTGTAAAAGTATTCCTATTTCTCCACATCCTCTCCCGCATCTGTTGTCTCCAGATTTTTAAATGATCCTCATTCTAACTAGCGTGAGATGGTATCCCAATGTAGTTTTGATTTGCATTTCTCTAATGATCAGTGATGATGAGCATTTTTTCATATGTTTGTTGGCCTCATATATGTCATCTTTTGTAAAGTGTCTGTTCATATCCTTTGCCCACTTTTGAATGGGCTTTTTGTTTTTTTTCCTGTAAATCTGTTTTAGTTCTTTGTAGATTCTGGATATTAGCCCTTTGTCAGATGGGTAGATTGCAAAATTTTTTCCCCATTCTGTTGGTTGCTGATTCACTCTAATGACCATTTCTTTTGCTGTGCAGAAGCTCTGGAGTTTAATTAGATCCAATTTGTCTATTTTGGGTTTTGTTGCCAATGCTTTTGGTGTTTTAGTCATGAAGTCCTTGCCTATGCCTATGTCCTGAATGGTTTTGCCTAGATTTTCTTCTAGGGTTTTTATGGTGTTATGCTTAAGTATTTAATCCATCTGGAGTTAATTTTAGTGTAGGGTTCAGGAAGGGGTCCTGTTTCTGCTTTCTGCACATGGCTAGCCAGTTTTCCCAACATCATTTATTTAACAGGGAATCCTTTCCCCATTTCTTGTTTTTGTCAGGTTTGTCAAAGATCAGATGGTTGTAGATGTATGGCATTGTCTCTGAGGCCTCTGTTCTGTTCCATTGGTGTATCTCTCTGTTTTGGTACCAGTACCATGTTGTTTTGATTACTGTAGCCTTGTAGTATAGTTTGAAGTCAGGTAGTGTGATGCCTCCAGCTTTATTGTTTTTGCTTAGAATTGACTTGACTATGTGGGCTCTCTTTTGGTTCCATATGAAGTGTAAGGTGGTTTTTTCCAGTTCTATGAAGAAGGTCATTGGTAGCTTGATGGGGATAGTGTTGAATCTATAAACTACTTTGGGCGGTATGGCCATTTTCACAATATTGGTTCTTCCTAACCATGAGAATGGAATGTTTCTCCATTTGTTTGTGTCCTCTTTTATTTTGTCGAGCAGTGGTTTGTTGTTCTCCTTGAAGAGGTCCTTTATATTCCGTGTTAGTTGTATTCCTCATTATTTTATTCTTTGTAGCAATTGTGAATGGCAGTTCATTCTTGATTTGGCTTTCTTTAAGTCTGTTATTGGTGTATAGGAATGCTTGTGATTTTTGCACATTGATTTCGTATCCTGAGACTCTGCTGAAGTTGCTTATCATTTTCAGGAGATTTTGGGCTGAGATGATGGGGTCTCCTAAGTATACAATCATGTCGTCTGCAAATAGAATCTGACTTCCTCCTTTCCTAATTGAATACCCTTTATTTCTTTTTCTTGTCTGACTGCTCTGGCTAGAACTTCCAATACTATATTGAATAGGAGTGGTGAGAGAGGGCATCCTTGTCTAGTGCCAGATTTCAAAGGGAATGCTTCCAGTTTTTCCTATTCAGTATGATATTGGCTGTGGTTTGTTATAAATAGCTTTTATTATTTTGAGATACGTTCCATCAATACCTAGTTTATTGAGGGTTTTTAGCATAAAGGGCTGTTGAATTTTGTCAAAGGTCTTCTCTGCATCTATTGAGATAATCATGTGGTTTTTGTCTTTGGTTCTGTTTATGGGTGAATTACGTTTATAGACTTGTGTTTGTTGAACCAGCCTTGCATCCCTGGGATAAAGCTTGATCGTGGTGGATATGCTTTTTGATGTGCCATTGCAATCAGTTTGCCAGTATTTTATTGAAGATTTTTGCATCTATGTTCATCGTGGATATTGGCCTGAAGTTTTCTTTTCTTGTTGAGTCTCTGCCGGGTTTTGGTATTAGGATGATGTTGGTCTCATAAAATGATTTGGGAAGGATTCCCTCTTTTTGGATTGTTTAGAATAGTTTCAGAAGGAATGGTACCAGCTCCTCTTTGTATGTCTGGTAGAATTCGGCTGTGAAGGCATCTGGACCTGGGCTTTTTTTGGTTGGTAGGCTATTAATTTCTGCCTCAACTTCAGCCCTTGTTATTGGTCTAGTCAGAGTTTTGACTTCTTCCTGGCTTAGGCTTGGGAGGATACAAGTGTCCAGGAATTTATCCATTTCTTCCAGGTTTACTAGTTAATGTGCATAAAATTGTTTGTAATAATCTGATGATGGTTTGTATTTCTGTGGAATCTGTGGTGATATCCCCTTTATTGTTTTTTATTGCATCTATTTGATTCTTCTCTCTTTTCTTTTTTATTAATCTGGCTAGTGGTCTATTTTGTTGATCTTTTCAAAAAACCAGCTCTGGATTTACTGATTTTTTTTGAAGGGTTTTTTGTGTCTCTATCTCCTTCAGTTCTGCTCTGATCTTAGTTATTTCTTGTCTTCTGCTAGGTTTTGAGTTTTACTGATCTTGCTCCTCTAGCTCTTTCAATTTTGACGATAGGGTGTCGATTTCAGATCTTTCCTTGCTTCTCATGTCGGCATTTATTGCTCTATATTTTCCTCTAGACACTGCTTTAAATGTATCCCAGAGATTCTGGTATGTTGTGTCTTTGTTCTCGTTGGTTTCGAAGAACATCTTTATTTCTGCCTTCATTTCATTGTTTATCCAGTCAACATTCAAGAGGCAGTTGTTCAGTTTCCATGAAGCTGTGTGGTTCTGAGTTAATTTCTGAATTCTGAGTTCTAACTTGATTGCACTGTGGTCTGAGAGACTGTTATGATTTGTTCTTTTGCGTTTGCTGAGGAGTGATTTACTTCCAATTATGTGGTCAATTTTAGAGTAGGTGTGATGTGGTGCTGAGAAGAATGTATATTTTGTGGATTTGGGGTGGATGTCTATTAGGTTTGCTTGGTCCAGGTCTGAGTTCAATTCCTGGATATCCTTGTTAATTTTGTTGATCTGTCTAATATTGACAGTGGAGTGTTAAAAGTCTCCCACTATTATTGTGTGGGAGTCTAAGTCTCTTTGTAAGTCATTAAGAACTTGCTTTATCTATCTGAGTGCTCTTGTATTGGGTGCATTCTATATGGGGTTTTTTAATTGGATATGTTTGCTTAGAGTTTTTTTTTTTTTTTTGACATTGACCTACTGGTTTTTCCCCTACTAAGTCGCTAGATGATGCCTTAAGCCCAGGTTTGCCACCCACCCAAATGGGGGCAGAGAGGTACCCAAGGGGTATCTGGGTAGTGTGGGAGGCTCGCCAGGGGTTCAGGCCCAGGGCATCTGTGGGATGAACCTCATATAGCCTGATACTGCTGAAAAGCCACTGTGATTTGGTGTTTCTTTTGGCTGAGCTACAGAGCTGCCATGACTGGGGATGGTAGTCTTACCTCTCGCCTTTGTCTCTGATGACCTCAGGGGTATTTTTCCCTCCAGGCACTCTTGATGCTTCCCATGGGTTGAGGCAGGAACAGGTCTCCTGACAGGGAACTCCAGATGGTAGAGAAGCTGGCTGTTTATCTTGGATCTCTTTTTCCAGTGTAGGAACTGTGAGCTGGGGCCCAAAATGCCATTGTGGACATGAAGGTCCAGTTCTCTACTTGGAGTCTTTTCACTTCTCTATGGTTCTGGGGACTATCTCTTCTTTATACTTGAATTCTAGAATATCGCTGGTGATAATCTCGGCACTATATGATTGTCTTTTTTTGTGTGTGTGTGGGAGGGCTGGGGAGAGTGGGGGGAGTAAAGCAAGCTTGCTTCTGTGCTGGCATTTTGGAAACAAGTCTTGGTGGTTCTCAAATTTGTGCAACAGAAATCACTTGGGGAATTGAAGTTATATCCCTGGTCCTATACTGTCATTGTGAAAGTACACATTCCTCAGGATGTGTACTTTCTCCTATCAAATTCCGGAAGCAGAATTGCTCCCATCAAATCCATGGAAATACCTTTAGAATCCCCTTCTTTCAGATCCACCCTTATCTGGAGGAATCTAGGTTGGGGCCAATAGTGAGGGGGAAGTTCCAGCTCTTGCAGGATGAATGCAAAGGCTTTAACTGTGCCCATGACAAAGGGCCTGGGAACCTGGCCCACTAAGCTGTCCTGTGGAGTTCCCCATGCCAATAAAACTTGGTCAGAGTGTTGTCTAAGACTTCCTCACCACTTGGTTTTTATTTTTATTGCACAGAAAACAATAAGAAGGGAAATAATTTTTAAAAGGGAAAAATCACAATGCCAATATCTGAAGACATTAACCACTTCACTTTTTAATTTTCTCTCAGTCTTTTGTAATTATTCCATTTGTATTTTTTATATATATTATTTATATATATATTTCATTTATATTTTAAGGACCAAATATACTTTTGTGAATGAGCCTAGGAATCTAGCTCTCTTCCCTTTTATTAAGTTAACAAGAAAATACACTCCAAGTTCTACACTAATTAAAAATGAGAGTTTTGTAGGCCTTAAGGCTTAGAAGATCTATGTTTGAATTGGAGTCCATAATTTACTACCTGGGCAAACTTTTCAACTTCTCTGTGCTTCAGCTTACCTTTAGAGCAAAGGTAACATTTAAGAAATGCCCGAAACATAATATACACTTAATACATGTTAGTTTCCTTCTCGTAATGACATCTCTAAGTTTGTTAACACTTTTTTTTCCTTTAAGTTTTTTCTTTTCATAATGGACTTCCTACCAAAGTTTCTTTTCTAAGGGACACTGTCTGATACTGAATATTTAAATTATTTCAAGTCTAGTTTCCAGTTAAGGTGTTCCAACTTAAAACACATTTTGAAGTTTTATATTATTTTTCCAAGCTCTATCAACTATAAATACATGAAAATCTCCACGTACGTATATACCATATCGATCAGTTTTACATTAATGAAGATGCAAGTTATTTGTGCATTTTAGTGAGGCCAGGTTTTCTTGTTCCCCGTTTATTGTGGGGAGTGGGGAAGGAGGAAGTGGTCGAGGCACTGGCCTCCTCTCCTTCCCAAGGGAGTGTGACAGGCTATTCTTGTCCCCTATATCCTTTCAGTCCTCCACCTGTAACTGAACTCTTATCTGATCTCCTAAGTGAAGCATGTGGCTATCCATTATGGAGATGTTTCCCAGCTTCTCTGCAGCTAGGAGTGGCCATGTGACTACATTCTGGTCAAAACATGAGTATAAATGATGTGCACCTTTACAGCTCTTACCCTTTTCCTCTTCCCTTTGGCTACAATGCAGATGTGTAGAATTATATTACTTTAGCTTTTTATATGAGAAAAAAAGAACTGCTAACCTGTTTCAGCCATTTTGGGCAGCAGCCAAACTTACATCCTAGTGAATATAGGGAGATAGTGGACATGGTCTGGGGCACTGAGGTTAAGAAATTTTCTGATATGGATAAAGAAGAAAGTATAATGGGAAGAAATGTTCAGTGTAGGCCAAGGAAATCTATGCTATTTCCTCAATCCTAAACATAAAACATGGAACTATGGATGGGAGGACAGAATTATGCAGTCAGATTTCAGTTTTACTAAGAAGTACTAATAGTATAATGGTCCCAAGGTACAGAAGATCTGCTTTGTAAGCATATAATTCATTGATTTCATATGCAGCTTAGATAATAATCTCAAGGTACATTCAAAAGGAACACGAGTGGTACCAGTTTTTGTAAATAAGATGTCTGTCACGTTTTAGATGGATATTTAGTTAAGGACCTTTGTAGGAAACTGATTAAAAGCCAAAAGGGTTCTAGAGCATGTGATGAGGGAATACCACCATTAATTCCTGAAAGTTACAATCATTTTTAGGTTTCTTCAGTCTCTAATTTGAATTTAGTAAAATGAGCCAATCAATGATTAAGGTAATCATTCCAGTAATAACTAAAGAGGGGGAATCCACAAATACAAACACGCAGTAAGTCTGAAAATTCGGTAAGTTACTTTTGCTTTTCAGAAGATAAATATACAGCAGTTACTGAGTAATTTCTGGTGCTTTCAAAGCGATGATCCCGCTGCTGTACGGCACTGATAAGACATCATTGGCCATTAAATTAAAGGAAAAGGAATGCCTTTCATGACTTGGAAATTTGAAAGTACCATGATACTCAAATAGAGTTAAATAGCCATTCATTTTTCAGAAAAGCTTCATTGAAAAGTGGCCTTATGTATTTTGGAAGGCTCAAGTTAGGCATAACACAGAAGCTACTGATTTAAAGGCTGCCTAAAGTAACTGATACGAAGGGCAAGTCATTTAAACTGAAGTTCCATTTGGGTGGAACTGCATGGCAGGGGGTGTTGGAACATCCAACAGCAGTGTCTAGTCATGGATGGAAAAGAAGCACAGGGCCTGGTGTTAAGCGTTACATGACTCGCCAAAGCAAACATTACCACCGTATCTGGAAGGACCACTGACAACATCTGTATGAGATACTATGTCAAACATTTTAACAAAGACTGTTTCACTGCTACTGAAAATATTGTTTTGCAAATTGTTCTGTGGAGTAACAAACAACCTAGTCTTTCTCAGGATTTTGAGCAAGCAGAAAACAGCTTTAACTTAAAAAAAAAAAAGAAACACAACAGAAAACTTACAATTCCTCTCAAAGAAATTACAATAACTATTCAGGTGGGGGAAAAAGGCTTAAGAAGTAAAGTGTACATACTGTAGGATTTCATTTACGTAAAATTCTAGAAAATGCAAACTAGATTGATAGAAAGCAGATCAGTGGTTGTCTGGGGCCTGGGGTGAGGGTAGGGCTCAATTGCAGGAGGCAGGAGGGTACTTTATAGGGTGGTAGACATTCAGGATGTTGACTGCTGGGGTGGTTTCACAAGTGAATACGTAAGTTGAACTCTGTAAGCAGCACACTTTTACTTAAATGCTCACCAAATTCTGAGGTGATTTAGTTTTCACACTGACTTATGTTGACAGGTAGGATATCTGCATTTTTAAAAGTTAGATGCAGTTTATCATATATGAATTATACCCCAGTTTAAAACTATGCAGATCTCTTACCTGCTAAATAAGTCAATGTGAAAGCTAAATCACCTCAGAATTTGGAGAGCATTTAAAATTACAGTATGGCAAAGTCTTTTATATCATAGACTTTGGTTTTAAAAGACATTGCGGAGGGTCTCGATGTTGGCTTTGTTGCAATCTACAGAGTGATCACAAAGCCCCTGTATCTTCTAGTTATAAGCTATCTGGTTCTCTTCATTGTTTGCCATTCAATCTAAGGTTTTTCCTATGCTCTTCTTTGCATCATGGGCTAATAGTGGCCACAGAGTCCCCATGCATGAGATTCTGCCTGAAACAGATGGAAAAGCAGACTCAGGCACAAGTCTTAACTTTTAGGAGCCTATTTTCCCATCAGTAAGATGGGAATATCATCTAGCCACTGTGTGACTGAAATGGACATGAAACTTGGTATTGGTAACAGCAGTGCAGTTTATAATATATGATAAATATGAAAGGAATAAACAAATGAATGGATGGATTTACTAAAATGAAGGTAGAATTTATAAGAATGTTTGCATATGTTTAGGTTGGGAAGCCAGCCGGTTGATAAAGGAATGAAATACCTAATTTAACTTAAAAACACTCTAAGAAATGAGTTTTCTGATGAGAAGAATCACTTAGCAATATATGACATGCTGTGATTCATACAAATTAAAACTCATGAAATTGTGAAGAGCTCCATTTAATGCAAAATTTTGAAATGCAAAAGATGATATGTTAACTGGCCAATTTACCCAGCCTCTTAAAAATCATGATTATGGTACAAAAGTGACATTTCAGTTTTTATTACTTTCTGTGTAAGGTAAACATGGTGCAAAAGCAGAACACCTCACAGCTCATTTGCTGATACAAGTCATTCACCACTTTTACATACTAGTTTAGAATAGTAATCTGAATTTTATTAAAAACAAAAATAAATCTAAAAAGCTTCTTTCAATTACAAGTATGCACAAGAATTTCTGCATTACATCATTTGACATAAAATGTTCTCAATGACATAAGTAGAACTAGAACTTACTACCATTTGAAGACAGGAGTTGAGCACTGAAAACCACATATATTTATAGAAAGAAACAAAAATTTCACAGGGAAGACCTGTGATCTCTGGCTATAGGAGCTGAAATTAGGAACATGAAAGAAACTTGGAGAGAAGACATTCAATACTCTAAAATACTTCAGCAAAAATAGTCAAACATTTGTAAACAACTTTTAACAAATCTTTATATGCTGTGTTGCTATATGGTAAATATTCTTAACTGATTTTTATTCAACTCAAAAAAGTGATTTTTATTGCTCATGAATACTTCCCTCTAGATTAGATAAAAGCTTGCTTTCTTTCCCTGGAGGCAAGAGTAAAATGCAATTAGGGCTTACTCAATGATAGTTTTTGAATTTCTTAGACTGGGGCATTCTAGCCACTTGCTTGCCTGTTTGCAATTTCTACCCAAAAAATGAAGGTCAGAATAAACTGTAAAACCAGAACTAGTAAGTTTGGGTCCTTGTTAACATTTTTATTTGTAGGTTTGATGGATGAGGACACTGATGAAACTGGCTGTGGATTTTAGGACTTAAAAGTATGAAATTGACAACACGACTACTTAAAAACAGAGTAAGGCTGAACTGTACTCAATGTCCAGGGCAACTACAGTACTGAACATCCCAAGGAACTTATTGTAAACAAACAAGCAACTGTTCAACAGCCTCTTGCACTTGGTACCATGACTAAAATCTACATTTTCTTCCATTTACCTATTTGGATATTTTTATGAAATGACTACATGTAAAAACCATAATAAAATTTCCCTTTAGGTGTGTTATAATACAGCAAAACACATCAATGACTAGAAATAAAATCTGAAATCTTGAATGCTAAATCCTAATGGAAACATCAAGCCTTAGCATTCATGCTTGGATATCTCATGTTCTGAGATAAAAGGCCTCTTTAAAGTGACTAGGTCCCTTTCAGTGGAGTGACAGATGTATATACAAGCAGCAATGCTATGGATGCGTCATGCTTTATCTTAGTCTACAGTTATTATGCTGAACCCAGTATCAGTTTCAGCTAGGTAATCACATTATTTGGAAACAATAACACTCCTTTTATTTAAATTAAATGATGGAAGACATTTATTTCCAGGAAGCTTTCTAAAATAGGTTTTGAAGAAGCTAAAAATAACAGTTTAGTAAAAACTGTCCTTCACCTGTATTGCTTGTATACACAAGGAATTCATTATAAAACTCAGTGGTGGGAGGAAAAAATAATGGAAGAAAAAGTTACCTGCTTTAGCATTTTTAAGAATAGTTTTGATAACTTCTTTGATCAACTTGCTTATCTGAAATAGAGCAAAAACTACAATACAGTCATGATAGAATTCTAATAATCATGGCAATTAATGCTTTCATTTTGAACTTCTTCTTCATAAAACATTAATGCTATAAAAATCAGATTGATGACATCTTTATTTAAAAGACACCGTGTACTGGTATCAAAATGTGACTTATTTTAACACCAATTGAAAAAACAGAATTTGTATAGTCATTTTATTATTACTTTTAAGTTATTCTGATGGTTTTGGTAGCAAAGTTACTATTAACAATATAAATACTCTCTTTATAGGTGTTGAAATTCCTTCAAAAGTGTTGAAAGACTGCAGCATTCTAGAATGGGATTGTAAGGAAAATCAAATATTCCAATATCCAGGATAATTAGGATACTTGTTGAATTTATATTTACTTCTTTAACGTCCTTATTATTTGCCTGGTTTATTCCTCATTTGGTATGATAAAAGAAATCTAAGCCCAGCCTTTTTAAGCTAGAGCAATTATTTTCATTTTCCATTATTTTTCTTCATTTTTTTTTTCTCTTCAAATACATGAGAAAACAATCCAACAATCATTGCAGGAAGAAATGATCATTTAAGCTCAATCATATTCTTTTGCCTTTTAATTTCATTTAAGAGGTTAGTATTAGAGTCATAAAAGCTTTACAGTTTCAACACACATACACACAGTCACAGAATTAAAAATCTTTACTCCTTAAAAAAAAGACTTCCATTTTGTTCAATGTATCACAATCAAATTTTAGTCTAACAAAATCTGGTAAAACTGCTTTCATTAAATAGAGCAGCTGCCACTTACCTTTACATATTTTATGATGGGACTAAGTTCAGTACTGATCCAAGGATGCTGGCATCACAGCCCTTACACTGAACTATCCCTAAAGGTTCCATGTTTCTGTAATATACCACTAATCACTCTAAATTTATAATACCCTGTCTTTAACTTGGTATATACCATCTTTTGGGAAAAAGTTATTAATATTTTGAGATGAGATACAAGAATAAAGTCATTCTTCAGGTTCCACATCTAATCTGAAAAAATGGACGATGTTTGCACATAGCAGCTAGTTTGATACCTCCTGTTCTGTTAGGCTAGCCTTCACACAATGAGCATGCATATACAGCCACCGTTCACTGCATCTGTTTTGAAGTTGAGAAGTGCTGCTCATTCAAGTCACAGATGCTACCATGTTATGCAATGAGACAGTAAAATTGTATGTCCACCATAAGAAAAGGAAAATAAACAATGAAACAAATGCAGCAAATATAGGCAGCTGGCATTCAAAACACGCCAAAAAGCTAACACTCATGAATTGTCATTGTAAGGGTTTTCCTTTCCTTAAAAAAAGTCTTTCTTTGCATATTTCAAAATTTAACGGTCCCAGAGAATCATGAAGTGCCTTGTCGTTTCTGCTGCTGACTTCTGATGACCTCTAGTTGTTTTTTGCATTGCTGGTAGTAAGTAGAAAGGCTTTTGTTTTCATCTAAAAGCTTTTTATGTTCCTGTACCAGGCGAGATGTATTTTGCTGGTCCTTTTCATCCTGGTCCAGTTCTGCAACTAGTTCTTGCCTACAAACAAACACCACATAATATTACACACGATGGAAAAATTCATACCTTACTAGCTGATGATGGAAGCTCAATTAATGAGAATTTTTATTCTGGGTCTATCATTTTGCATCTTAGCTATACTACTCAAATATAATTATGGGCTGGAGTGGAACTCTCATGTACTTCTAGTGTAACCATACAAATATCATAATCCTTTTACTAAGTAACTGTACTTGGATAATTAGTGAAGCAGATAAAATGGTAAAATAATAGTTTCAGAAAATTTCATTTTCTATCTTTTTTGTGTAGGAAGGAAGAAAAAAGGCTGGGAAAGGTTCTATCTATAGGAAAATAATATGAAGTTTTTATCATTCACATTCTATTTTTATACTCATTCACATTCTGAAGTCACAATCCTATTTAACTATAGTAGAGAGTGGTAAGCTAACAGAACATTTGCAAGCTAATTAAAATAAATGCTATCCAATTTAAAACTTTTTCCCATTGTAAAGCAGTGAGAAAAAATAAAAATACCACTTATTTTAAACCACTTACATTTGCAGGCATTTTCAGGAAAGACCCTCAGTCTTTTACAGTCTGATAAACTTATTTAAGTCCCTTTTATTTGGGAACTATTAAGTATTCCCTAAAAAGATGCATCTTTAGGCATCTCCTAAAGTGATGTTACTGGATATAAATGAATAATTAATAAAAAGTCCTCAAGCAAAATAACTACCTAATATCTTAAAGTATTTAAAATTGGTTAAAACTGTCATAGTTTTCACAGTGCACACGCTAATCCACCATTTGTTTTTTCCAGCATAGAATTCTTCTTTCAAATGATTAAAGTATGGCAAAAGTATAGGTTAAATACGTGAAATAAGAAATCAAAATTTTTCAACGTAATGGGCCAGCAGTTCCATAATTACTTCTACAATTTCCTATTTAGGCTTACCTTTCAAATACCAGGTTGGTTTCATTTAAATCACTGTATCAATAAATTGTGATAAAACAATTTTTTTCTTTTTTGGCTTTGAAGTCCATACAGAAAATTTTTCACAAATTACTTCAGAAAAAAACAACTTTCATTTATTTATTAATGAAGGGAATCCTATTATCATACATATATAAAGTTGCCATAATTTTTTCCTGTAACACTTCATTTTAGTTACCACCAATAAATCAGTTTCCTAAGTGTAAAATTTCATGAAGGTCATGCTTAAGAAAACTGAAGATTCATACATATTTAAGAAATATGAATATAGTAGTAAGGAAATTAGACTGGGTTTTTAAAAAGGGAGGAAGGCAGTTTCTATAACTTCTCAGAAAAACACTCAGTTATGAAATACAGTCTTTTAATAAGTAATCCTACTCCTAAACATACACCTGGAAAAATGTACAAAAATGGTTCTAAGATAAGGTACAACTGAATGTTAGTAAATCAAATTATTTTATCTATGTGTAAGAAAAGAAATCTTTATAGCAATAAATCGAAACAGCTCTGAGAACAATAGCACTAATATGATACAGTCAAAAGAACTGAGTTTTCCATAAAAAATTTTTAGTAAAAGGATGCTTAAAGCTTAAACAAGTTGAAACTATACTTAATGACTAATTCTAAAAACTATAATGTTTTCATGGCTTCAAACAATATTGTACCTTATCATATTTTAAACTCAAAATACTAATGTATCTTTATTTTTATTCATAAAAATAACTTACTTTCTCTGTAATAACAATGCAATTTCTGTTTGAACTTTCATATATTCTTGTGCCATTTTACAATGCTGTTCAAACACTGCCATAGATTCTTTGGAGTTTGGGCACGGTGCTAGAGGCTGAAAATAATCAGGAATGTTAAAACATAATTAAATCAAATTTCAATATCTAGCTGAGAGTTAAGACAGAGACTGTGATATATTTTTACAGCACTAAAGCAATGATCTTTAAAAATAAGTGTTAAACCATGCCCTAGAAAATCTCAGTGTCCTTTTGTCAGAGTTAACTCAGCATTTAAATTTACTCTTGCTGTTTTAACACTTTCATTGTTAGAGAACCATGACTGCTGAAGATTGTTGAAGTTGTAGTCTCTGGTATGACATTTTAGGTTGCAAACAGGATCAAACTAAAAGATGTTTGTGGCCCTCATAGTCATGAGGAGGCACTGAAGTATATTATTTACGTGTTCAGTCACTATGAACATGAGAATGTATCATAAAATACATTCTCACGTTCAAATGTATTAAATAGAAAAAATAAATGTATTAAATAGAAAAAATAGAAAAATTCTATTAAAAATATTTAATAGAATGTATTAAATAGAAAAAAGCTTATGAGTTTTTTTTTGATGCACTAAAATTAAAGAATGAAAATGTAATGCTTAGCAGTACTGAAGAAAGATACTGGAGTACTTTTCTTGATGACTGTCAAGATAATACGATTCTGCCAATTTAAAGTTTGATTAACTTAACCAAAAGAATTGTTTATTTTGATTTGATTCTAAAAAGTTTAAGGAGACCAACTAAAAGGATAAATAAAGGACTATACCATGATGGGTAGCAACACAACTGTCAGCTTCAAAGACAAACTCTAAGAAGAAAAAAGTCAACTGTCAATGAGAAAGTACTCCTTTACCTGTAGTTGGTGATCCAGTGTAAGATAAGCCATTGGGATGGAGTTATCTGATCCATTGGTATCTAGAATTAAAGCATGTATTTTATTCTTTTTCTGTCACAAATAATTAAAACGAACAGCAAGAAAGCATGAATGAAATGCTTTTTTCCCCCAAAGTAAATAATATGTAAATTAAAGGTTAATGGCTACTGGTAATGGAACAGTAGATTTTGGAATTCTAAAGGTTAAAAAAAAGACATTCAGTTATCAGATATTAGAATGTAATCATATTCTCATACCTATAATTTAAGTTGGCTATAAATTGAATAGAACACAATATATTAAAACTTCTAAGCTCTTGGTTAATTAAAAACAAAAAGAGTGATATGAGACCTTTATATTTTAAATTCAGTCATAACTGACCCTATCTAATCAAACCCCACATCTCTTTTATCATGCTAAGTTTTTTTATATAAGGCTATGTCAACTCTGTTAACATCAGTGTTCCTTAAGAGGGGAAGGGAGAAGTGGAGACAAATTCTCTTTCAGTGGATCATTTTCAATTTACATAGATTCTAATGTGATCCCCACCACCCATCCTGCCCTTCTCAGTAAGAATCACTGCAGAAAATGAGATGTTGCTGATGAGACTGTATTACAAATATGAACAGTAAGGAACCAAAAAAGAGGTTGAGACCTGTGGCTCAATGTCATGTCAAAAACAGCTAAGCTGATCAACTCAAATAACCAGTCAATTTTATAAAATTATTTGAATAGAATGCTTTTGTTTATATTTCAAAAGAGGTAAAATTACCATACAACTTGATTGAGATGCATGCGATAGTCTCTTTCTAACATTAATGTTTATGTAAAACAGTTCCAGAAGTAAGCAGAATAACTCTGAAGTAATATTGACTTTTCTACTTCGGAAACAGTTGCTTTCCCATTGTTAGTAGAGAAAAAAATGAGCTATATGAGTGAGCTGTTCAGCTTTTTTTTTGACAAATAACTCCTTGAAGGAGTGGTGTGGATAAAGGCAAGTAAGGATGACAGCAGATGCACTGTATGCAATCCAGAAAAACTGAAGACTGTTTGCTGGCTCAGTAATCTTCTAATTTATTGTTAACTGTTATTCCAGGTTTTTTTTTTAAGCCATTGAGAATGTGCTTGCAAGAACCTCCAAAAGTTAATTAGCGAAATCAGACCAAATCAGACTATGTATGTGAGGAACACCATGCAATGTTGGTGTATATTAAGCACTCAACGAATGATGGTAGTTATCATTATTCATACTAAGTGGAGAATTAGAAAGGACAATTTAAAAGAGCATAGTATGCATTTCATATTGAAAAAGTAATGTTTATTAAATATTAGAATGCAATACAGAAAAACAGTAGAGACTTAAGGCACTTACTCTTAAGGCTCATACACAGTACTAACATAAATGTGTGTTTTTCTGAAGTGGCTAAACAAGAAATATACTTAATTTGTTATTTCTCTGACCAACTCTTCTCCCACCCCAACAGTAGTTTTAAATTATGCTCCCACATAAATACTGCTTTCTACAAAACTAAGATTGATTAAAAATGATTTTCTCCTGATTTACTAGAAAAATTTAAGTGTTTTGAAAAAGTTTCCTTGAAGGTTTCCATTCCTATGATTCTTTCTTAAATCATTGATACCTTATATATCTCATTATATCAGCACCCTGTATGTGACACGTATTTTAGAATTAAATATAATACATCAGTGTTGCATGGTATTCTGGGAGTGAAAAAAAAGTCTAAGGACTGTGTTATTCAAATAATTAAAGCCCTTTTATGGTGAGGGACTTAAGGTCCTTCACTGAATTTTATCTCCTCTCTAAAACACAGAAGTGGGATTTCACTTTCTCATTTTTAAACTAAATTGAAATTGAACTTCCAGTCTCTACTAGCAATAATTGGTCACAAAATCGGAAGATTATTTAATGAAAGTTTTTTTTTTTTTTTTTTTTCCTTGTATGTGTGTTTCAATTGTTAATCAAATCTAACTGCTTCTCCTGAATGTCAAGACTCATGTCGGTTTGGTTAAATTAGGCAAACTCTCTTTTCTGGCCCCCAAACACAACACTTGTTACTATCTCCTATTCTTTGAGTATGCATTCTCTTCAGGAAAATGTTGCCTTCTTTCTGCTTATGACTAAAGAACACGTGTCATCATTTTATGGAAAGGTCAGAGACTGTGCCAGGTCTCTACAATTTAATCAATTTCTGTTATAACTATCAAAACACTCAGCTTGTACTGTAAATTTAGTAATTTATTATATAGTATGATAAGTTTATTTTTAATGTGTCAGTATTATGACCCTAACCAGACTGCAAGGAATGAGCCATGCTTTATACTTTATATTAATACATCTTTGCAAAGTACTAAGCACAGGTGAAAACTCTACTGAGTTTCCCCCTCTGCGGCTCCCTCTACTGGGTTTAGATATCTCTATCACTAGATCCTCTCAGTTTGTGGGTCTTTTAAAATATCCCATAATATTATAAATAGGAACTAAAGAGCACTCAATATCTGCTATGATTATTAAATTGTTATGTGCTTTAGCTTTCTCTGAAATTATACAAAAACCTCTCAAATTAAAAAAAATTAATTAGGTTGCTTTAATTTATGTTTACACTCTTAATTTTTCCCTTGGTCAGTGGGCCTTCAAGGAAAAAGACTTTATCTATCTGCTCCCTAATTTACTCTATTAGCTTGCTTATCAATATTTTTCTTAGAAATACTGCAAAGCTGAATTAATTACAAACTTAAACCAGAGCCTCCATTTAAAAAATGTATTCGAAATTATAGCCACACGGTTGCAATATATTTCAAGGCAAAGACAAAATTCAGCTGATATTGCACACTATTTCCAGCAATTGGTATTTTGTGGTATTTTTAGGTACAGAAAAAGAAAACAATGGGACAGGAGTTGGAAGGTAGAAGTAACACTTGAAGTAGAAATGTAGCAGTTATGTGAGAGAGGCTTAAACATCTTTTATTTTACCCCCATGAAGTCACAATCTGCCACACTGTTGAATGGCACATATAGACTGGTGTAGATAGAAGACAGGAGGCTCTGCAAAGTTGAGTACCAGACCTGGACAAATGCCATAATGTCAGAGAGAGTACTCCTTTGCCAGGGGGTTCAGGATTCAAAAAGAGCAGTTATCATCTGAATGTTAATGATAAAATCTGGCAAGAGCATTTCCCTGTCTACCACCAGGTAGGAGAATGTCTATAATGAATTCTATACTTGGGCTGAGTAGTGGTGAATGCTCTGGACAGTCCTAGGTTGGGCTGTGCTAGGGGTGAAACAGAAGTTTTTGCCACCACTAAATTTAAACTTACTGAAACCAGAGAGTACACCCTTGCTAAACATAGTTCTATCTTACATGACACGGAGAAAAACCACCCAGTTAATTTTTAAAATTAAATTATAAACTTGACCAAATCATATCAGATAACTATAAATACTTGAGTTATATTTCAGTTTGTAAAGACAGAAAGCTGGCATTTTAACTTCAATCTAATTGTTACTATTAATAACATAGTCGATCTTATATAAAATACCAAATGCTTTAATTTTCCAAGAGCTAAGAGATCATCTTTCCCTTTGACTTAATAAAATATAAATAAAAAATTTCATAAGTACACTTAAAAGCATTTATCAAGATATTCTCTTAATGTTAGGGAAAAGTTTATTCTACTATGGCACATCATTTCTTGTTTGCCCATAATGAAATGATCCCATCAATACCTTTAGCAGGTGGACATTAATACTAATATTGTGACCAGTTAGTTATCCATGTTGGGGAGCTTTAAATAACTCTTTAATAATAATAGCTTCTAAAGGTCTAATAGAATATTTGTATAACCAAAAATGGTATCGCTTATCAGTTAAAAACAATTCTAAAGGTCAATGATCAGAATTTTTTTCTCCTTAAGGTACATGACATCTTGTGTCCTTAAAATAAAAGATTGAGACGAAGATGATGAGGATGAGGATGATTTTTACCATTCTCCAATTTTGGTTATTGATAAAATAATGACTTTACTACCTTCATCTAGTAGGATGAATCTAGTAGGAAAATCACAGGCTGAAGTATCAAGAATTCAATACGCTTCCCAACTGGGAAAAACCCCCAAACAGACGATATTTAAAATACATATGTAGTATCTGGATTAAAAAAATACAGAAGGCAAGGCAGTCTCTGTCTCTGTATTCAAAATAATATTTTGACATGTATTGCTAAATAGTTTATTTTATTAATATGAAAATCTAAACAGTATAATGTGTGCCTCTGTAAGCATTAGAGTAATGACATGGCCAAATGAACATAATTGATTCAATTTCATAAATATAATGAGGAAACAGACAGGTCACCTGTGGAATCATCAGGGGTCCATGGATGATTTCTAGTAGGCTTTTCTGAGGTTGGTCCTGAGGTAGTGATCATTCTGACACTGGGACTGGATGACCTACTGCTCACCTACATGAAGTAGTGACAGGAGAAACAAAATGTGATTTTTTTGGTTAAAAAAGATGACAAGAGAAGGTTTCCATTAAAAGGCAAAGAACACAGAGATTCCCCCAAAAAACTCTTGTAAACAACAAAATAAATCTCTTATATATACGTAAAAATTTATATGCACTCACACATGGTACCTCTTAAAAACTGATGAATTAGCAAGAAACTAAGAAATACTCTGAGATTAGAAACAAAACAAGACCAGGAAACCAACAAGTGCTTAAGCTGACAGCCCTGGGAATTTCAACTGAAACACCAATGGCCTAGACCTACTGTTTTCACAGCTGCTGCACTCAGAGGAATGGACCATAAAGCCTTGGGCCTTTGTAGGATGGAAGTAAGACTGGAGAAATCTCTGCTTAAAGCTAAAACTCAGCAAAGGCTTCACGCTCAGAGAAAAGGTCACACAACTAGGAAAAAAAAATCTGTTCTACAAAAGCAGACAGCAAATAAATTTGTCTCTCTTGGGTTAGTGGCTCTGGGTGGAAGGGAGAAATGTATTAACTGTGGATCCACAAAAATTTTTCATATTGGATGCAGGTTACAACAAATTCCAACCACAACAAATTCCAAGCACAAGAAACAGAAGGAAGCTCACAAACTGAGTTCAACATAGAACGTATACATTCAAATTCTAGGAAACAATAGGAGACAGAAAAAGCAGCCAGAAGAACGCAGAACAATGTCTTCAAGGTACTGAAAGAAAATAACTGCCAGTCTAGAATTGTCTAGTCAACAAAATTTGAAGAACGAGGCCAAAACAACATTCTTAGGCAGGCAAAAACTGAGTTTCCTTTCCATACATTCTTACGTCAGAAATTTTTCCAGCATGTATTTTTGGAAGAAGAAAAATTTTACTTGATGGAAGGATCAAGATGGAATAAAGCATACTGATAAATAGGGAAATCTACACACTGAAAATATGCAGTGATGGAAACAGTGAATTTACAGAATTACCAAACAAATAATATGGTACCAAAATTATAAATAACAATGGCATAAGCATGAAGAGCACTGATTTTAAAATCCTTGTATTGTTCAGGATGAAGGTACAGATCTTTACTAGGTTGGGCATGAACGTTAAAATTTCAAAGGTATTTATTAGAGTAGTAATATATAACTCCCAAACCAGAAATAAAACAATAGAATGAGAAATTTATCCAATTCAAAAGAAAGCTAGAAAGGAAAGAGAAAAGAAAGCATGAGAGCAAACTTATCAGTAACTACAATTAACTCGCTAGTTATTTTTTAAAAATCAGATTGTTAGGCTGAATTAAATGCAATTTATAAGAGACATCTCTAATTCACAGAGATAGAGAAAACAGAAAGCTAAAGGATAAAAAAAGATAACTAGGCAAAAACTACCCAGTATGAAGTATCTGTATTAATATTAGAGAGAGTATGTTTTAGAGTCCAAAAAATTACTAGAGAAAAGGATAATATAAGTGGTTCAATTCAGAATACAACAATTCAAAATTTATTTATTTTTTTAAATTGTTTAGTTTTTTTTTTTGTAGATCTGGGCCTTACTATGTTGACCAGGCTTCTTTCAACTTCCTGGCCCCAAGTAACCCGCTTGCCTCAGTCTCTCAAAATGCTGGGATTACAGGCATAAGCCACTGTGCCTGGCCTATGATTCAAAATTTATATCTTGTATGTACAAATAGATAAATAAAAAAAAAACTGCAAGAAAAAGGGAGACATCCACCATCACAGTGAGATTTGTTTTTAAAGACAAGATCTTGCTCTGTTGCCCAGGCCAGAGTGCATTGGTACTATCATGGCTCACTATACCCTCAAACTCCTGGACTCAAGCGATCCTTCCATCTCAGCCTCCCAGCAGCTGGGAATAGAGGCATACACCACTGTGCCCAGCTAATTTAAAATTTTTTTTGTAGTGCCATGGACTCCCCATGTTCCGAGGCTGGTCTCAACCTCCTGGCCTCAAGTGATCTCCCTCCTCAGCTTCCCAAAGCACTGGGATTGCAGGCATAAGCTACTGTGCTTGGCCAACAATTCCAAATTTATATGCTGTACATACAAACAGATAAAGTAAAAAAACTCAAGGATGCATCCTCAAACTTCTGGGCTCAAGTGATCCTCCTGCCTTTGCCTCCTGAGTAGCTGGAACTACAGTTGGATGCCACTGCACTTGGCTAATTTCTAAATGTTTTGTAGAGATGGGATCTCACTACATTGTCCAGGCTGGTCATGACCTACTGGCTTCAAGCAATCTTCCCACCTTGGCCTCCCAAAGTGCTAAATTACAGGTGTGAGCAACTGTGCCCAGCCTTACACTATTTTAATATTCCTCTGTAAATTATATAAAAGGATTCCAAAAAACAAAACACATACACAGTAAAACTTGAACTAAACATAAGTGCCTTTACGCCTCGCAAAAGGAAGAATACACATTCTTTTTAAGCATTCATGGGACACTGATGAAAACTGATTATGTACTAGGCTGTAAGCAAATCTCAAAAAAGTTAGAAAAAATTCAATATCATATAAACTATAATTTTATCATTCTTTGTACTGATTTCAAAACCTTTAAAAATCTTTTGTTTTGAAAAACACTTCTAAATAACTCATTGGTCAAAGAAAAAAGAGAAGAGGGACATTAGAAAACACTTGAACTGAATTTTAACATGAATCATGCTAACACCTGGGGATGTAACTAAAAGAGCACATAAAGGAAAATATTTAATTCTAAATATATATATGAAAGAACCAGAAGCACTGACAGTTTATAATCAAGGGATCTAATTTAATTAAAAAAAGGAATTTGCCTTTCAAAATGAAATAGTAGAAGATGGTATTTTAAAATCGGAGACAATACTATAAAAATGAACAAATTCTTAAAAAATAAATTTCCAAAATTCTTATACATTATAGAAAACACCAAGCACAGAGAGTTTTATAGATAAATTCTATCAAACATTCAAGAAAAGGATTTTTCCAATCTTAAATTATCCTAAAAAAAGAAAGAAGAAACACTCTGACTCATTCCGTGAAGGCAATAAAACTTGACCAAAATATAAGGACAGTGTGAGAAAGAAAGAAACTGAATCTTACTTATAAAAATAGACACAAAAGTCAAAATTCCTAAAAATTATATTAGCAAATATAATGTGGCAGTGTAGAAGCAATAAAAATCATTTAAAAAGTTTATCCAACTTTGCAAATGACTGCACAGGTCACTTATTTGACATCAGGAAATTCCATTAATACAACTCATCACATCAATGGATTAAAGGAGAAAACCTCAACAGATACAGTAAAAGCATCTGACAAAATTTAACATCTAGTTATAAAAAAAATACATTTAACAAACTTAAATTCCATGTATGAAAAGAGAATTATTTATTTATTTATTTATTTTGAGACAGGGTCTTGTTCTGTTGCCCAGGCTGGTGTGCAGTGGCACAAACACAGTTCACTGCAGCTTTCACCTCCTGGGCTCAAGTAATCCTCCCACCTCAGCCTCCTGAATAGCTGGAACCACAGGATCACGGGACCATGCATGGCTAATTTTTTTTTTTTTTTGAAAGAAAGAAAAAGAGAGAAAAGGAGAAAGAGCAAAAGAAAGAAAAAAAAGAATGAAAGAGAGAAAGAAAGAGGAAGAGAAAGAGGGAGGAGAACGGGATTCTTGTTTTACTGCCCAGGCTAGAATGCAGTCTAAAAATGGGTATTAAAAATCTCTTTTATGCCAATAATTGTGCTTAACAATGGAGACAGGAAGGAATAGGGGATGAAAATAACAAATAAGCAGCCAACCAATATTTTATTTAAACCTGTGAAATGCTATGCAATTGCTGAGGAGTGATTTACTTCCAATTATGTGGTCACTTTTAAAATAGGTGTAATGTGATACTGAGAAAAATGTATGTTTTCTGGATTTGGGGAGGAGAGTTCTGTAAATATTTGTTAAGTTTACTTGTTCCAGGTCTGAGTTCAAGTCGTGGATATCTTTGTTAATTTTCTATCTTGATCTGTCTAATATTGACAGTGTAATGTTAAAGTCTCCCACTATTATTGTGTGGGAGTTTAAGTCTCTTTGTAAGTCATTAAGAACTTGCCCTATGTATCTGGGTGCTCCTGTAATGGGTGTGTATATATTTAGGGTTGTTAGCTCTTCTTGTTGCATTGATCCTTTCACCACCATGTAATGTCCCTCTTTGTTTCTTATAGTCTTTGTTGTTTTAAAGTCTGTTTTATCAGAGATGAAAATTGCAGCTTCTGGTAATGCTAGCTGGCTGTTTTGCCCATTAGTTGATGTAGATTCTTCATTATGGTGATGCTCTTTACCTTTTGGTATGTTCTTGGAATGGCTGATACTGGTTGTTCCCGTCTATGTGTAGTGCTTCTTTCAGAAGCTCTTGTAAAGCAGGCCTGGTGGTGATGTAATCTCTGAGTACTTGCTTGTTCGCAAAAAATTTTACTTTTCCTTCACTTATGAAGTTTAGTTTGGGTGGATATGAAATTCTAGGTTGAAAGTTCTTTTCTTTAAGGATGTTGAATGTTGGCCCCCATTCTCTTCTGGCCTGCAGGGTCTCCGCTGAGAGATCTGCTGTGAGTCTGACGGGCTTCCCTTTGTGGGTAACCCGAACCTTCTCTCTGGCTGCCCTTACCATTTTCTCCTTCATTTCAACCTTGGTGAATCTGACGATTATGTGCCTTGCAGTTGCTCTTCTTGAGGAATATCTTTGTGGTGTTCTCTGTATTTCCTGGACTTGAATATTGGCCTGCCTTGCTAGGTTGGGGAAGTTTTCCTGGATAATATCCTGAAGAGTATTTTCCAGCTTGGATTCATTCTCTTCGTCACATTCAGGTACACCTATCAAATGTAGATTAGGTTTTTTCACATAGTCCCATATTTCTTGGAGACTTTGTTCATTCCTTTTTACCCTTTTTTCTCTAATCTTGCCTTCTTGTTTTATTTCATTGAGTTGATCTTCGACCTCAGTTATCCTTTCTTCTGCTTGGTCAATTTGGCTGTTGAAACTTGTGCATGCTTCATGAAGTTCTCATGTTGTGTTTCTCAGCTCCATCAATTCACTTATATTCTTCTCTAAGTTGTCCATTCTCGTTAGCATTTCGTTAAATCTTCTTTCAAGGTACTTAATTTCTTTGCATTGGGTTAGAACATGTTCTTTTAGCTCACAGAAGTTTCTTATTATCCACCTTCTGAAGCCTGACTCTGACAGATCATCACACTCATTATCTGTCAGGTCTTGTTCCCTTGCTAATGAGGAGGTGCGATCCCCTGTAGGAGAGGCATTCTGATTTCGGGTGTTCTCAGCCTTTTTGCCCTGGTTTCTTCCCATTTTTGTGGATTTATCCACTTGTCATCTTTGTAATTGCCAACTTTCAGATTGGGTCTCTGAGTGGATGTCCGGCTTGTTGGTGATGAAGTTTTTTCTGTTTCTTAGTTTTCCTTCAGTGGATGCCCCTTTCCCACAGAGCTAGGTCTTCCTGGGTTCAGCTACGCTTGCTGTGAAACTCTCCGTCCTTAGCGCTTTCAGTTGCTGTTCTCCTTGTGGGAATGGGACCAGCTGAGCCCGACTAAAAGGGCACCCAGTCCCGTACACTCCGCACTGAGAAGCGCTGCACCAGGGCGCCGGCAAAACAGCTGCGCCAGCCAAAAGAGTCGCGCTGGCGACCCGTGTGGCTCCTCTGCCGGGAATCTCCCAGTTTGTGGGCAACAAAAATTCTTCAGAAATTGCGGCATCCACTCACTCTCTGCGCTTTCACTGGG
>PVKP010001055.1:82741-131470 GCA_004027715.1 Plecturocebus donacophilus
CTGTTTCTTAGTTTTCCTTTGGCGGACGCCCGTTCCCCACAGAGCTGGACCTTCCTGGGTTGAGCTGTGCTTGCTGTGAAACTCTCAGTCCTCAGCGCTTCCAATTGCTGTTCTCCTTGTGAGGATGGGACCAGCCGAGCCTGACTAAAAGGGCACCAAGTCCCGTATACTCCGCATCGAGAAGCGCTGCACCAGGGCGCCGGCAAAACAGCCACGCAGGCCAAAAGAGTAGCGCTGGCGACTGGTGGGGCTCTTCCACCGGGAATGTCCCAGTCTGTGGGCAACAAAAATTCGTCTGAAAGTGCAGCATCCACTCGCTCTCTGAGCTTTCCCTGGGAGCTACAATCCTGAGCTGTTGCTAATCGGCCATCTTGGATCTCTCTCTAATTTTTAAAAAATATTTGTGCAGAGATGGGGTCTTGCCCATGTTGCACAGGCTGGTCTTGAACTCCTGGGCTCAAGCGATCCTCCTGCCTCAGCCTCCCAAAGTGCTGGGATTACACATGTGAGCCATTGTGCCCGGTGGGAGAATTTCTTAATCAGATAAAAGTTATTTATGATGTCTAGAAACATGATATATGACAGAACGTGGTCCTGAGGATTGGTGGGAGAATGACAGGGAAGGCCACAGGTAAGGAACACACAGGACCAACCCTCACTGGGATTGCTAATGTTCCATTCCTTAAGCTGGGTGGTGGGTTCATGAGTGTTCATTTTATTATTTTTATAACTTACATAGTATATATGTATTCTTGTCTACATATTAACATTTCATATATTAAAAATTTTCAAAGGATACAGAAACTAAAATGAATTCCATAAAGACTTTTTAAAAAGCACACTTTTCTTTTTTCTTGATGTGTTACTGAGTACCAAAGAGGAGACAAAAAAGGACACGGAGTTACAGAAAATAAAACATGAAGAAAAAATTCATGAAGAATCTTATGTCTAGATTTAACATATAAACATACAAACACTCAAATTCAAGACTGCATGTAAAATGAAATGCAATACAAAAGTACCCTTGAGTAGAATTTATCATATGTGAGTTTTAATTATGCTGTAATGTCTGCTTTAGATCACTTCAACCTCTCCTTATCTGGAGAGGGGTTGGGGCTGGGTTAAGAATATGATGAGAAGTGTTCCATACAGTGCTAAAATTCTATGATTTTTAGGCCTTGAAAACTCACACTAGATACAGGATAATAAATACTGAGAGGTGCTTTGTTTTCCTCCCATTCGTTTTATTTAAAATAAAAAATTTTTAACTATTATGGTTACATAGTAGGTATATATTTATGGGCACATGAGATGTTTTGACATAGGCATGCAATGTGTAATAATCATACCATGGAAAATGGGGTATCCATCCCCTCAAGCATGTATCCTTTGTGTTACAAACAATCTAATTATACTTTTAGTGAAACGTATTTTCATAATAATTTCAGAGAAAAAAATCATAAAATAACTGAAGGAAAACTGATGAAATACGACTTTCATCTTGGGTACCCACTGAAATTGCTTCAGAAATTCCAAAAAGCTTTTCTACACCATAACCAATTTTTAACTCCACATAAGATTACTCATTCTGTTCTGTTCTTCTCCTTGTAAATCCTTCCCCACCCTGTAAGGCCTAGCTCAGGTTTCCTTCTACATTATGTGGTCATTCTTGCCACTTCTCTGGTTGTTTGTGCACAAGGCCAGACTCTGTGTTTATGGACAAGGAGTGCCTGAGTGTACTGCAGGCCAAATGTTCATTTACTGATTGTTACTGAATCAATTCTGAAATTCTCTGGCATTCATGACTCTTCATCGGTTGGTTTACCTTGCTCATCCGGATTTTCTCTCCTCCAATTCCTCATGCCCCTGTTTCTCTTGCAGTTTTTTAATCCTGACCTTATATTTACCCAAAGATAATATGGTGTGGTGCACAGGGCATGTATAAAACTGAACCAGCTAAAATTACTGCTTTTGTAGTTCAAAACTCAGCGACTTTACGTTTCAGTCTAATACTTTGGCGACCTGGGATTATGTCTCCATTCTGCCACTTACAGTGGTGTGAAGTTGTGTAAGTAACTCAGCCTCTCTGAGACTTAGGTTTGTCATGAATAAAGTGTGAATGAGATAAAGTAGTAATAGTAAGAAGTTGGGTGTTGGAGACAAGACAGCCCAGAGTCTGATTGTGCTCTGCCATTTCTAACTAGTACAGCTTTAGGTAACTTATTTAACCTCTAAGACTCAATAGGAAAATAAGAACAGTATTGCCTATCTCATCAGATTATAAAAATTAAGTGAAATGACATACATGAAATGTCTTGACATAAGATTTTTTTCTTCTTTGAATTTTGGTTGTATAGTCAGTTACTACTTCAACTTGTGTCTGAAATTCTTTGATATTACTCTCAAAGTTTTTGATTTCTCTTCAAAAGTATTATAACCTCTTAAGAGCAGAGACCATGTGTACTTTTATATTGCATTTCCCAGGATCTGGGAAATTGCTGAATATATAATAACCACATAATAGATACTCATTGAATAAAATGACAACACAAGCTATTGGCACTCAGATACCAGATTGGTAGTTAAGCTTATCTACCTTTAGTATATAAGAATAACAACAACACATACCAAAGAAAATCAGGGATGAAATGTTTAACTCTTACTTTTAGGATACTTTTACCCTTGATAAAGCAAGTATAGATACTATGAAATTATTTGAGTCTTTTTAAATTTTGACTGAAAGCAAGTACATGAATTTGTCCATAGTTATAATTGCTATTGTAAATCAAAAGCATTTTTTCTTAAAAGTGGTGGCAGACCAGGGTTTCAGAGTCAGTGTAATGCTAACCACATTTTAAAAAGAAAAACAGATATGTTTGTGACAGGTGAGAATCAAGATCAGTTGTGAGAAATAAACAAAGTATGGTAGAAATAATAATTAGGTTTTCAAAATATAAGAATGGATTTAGTATATTAAAGAAAGAGGTCACTGAACATTTACAATATTAAATAAGTTGGACCTAATATGAATTTTATAGTACTCCTTAAGTTTAAATTTTTCGCAAAATGATTCTTTGCTACATGTTTCTTTTCACCTTCTACTTTCCAGAAACTCTTAGTGCCTCCTGTGCATGCTTGTTTGTCCCACTTATAATTTCCAACAGCTATGAAACTAAGAAATATAAGGCTCAAACTTTTAGTTCAGGTTTCAAAACTGTCTTTAGACCAGCATAGAGTTAGATTTAAATCCATAAACTAATAAATAAATCTTTTAAGAAATGTGTATCTCAATAAATAACAATATGCTAATATGTTTGTATTAAAAAAACTAAGGAAATATTTAAAAACAAGGCATAACTGTATTTTCTGAATATGGAATAATACAAGGCAAATAAGAGGAACAGGTAGCATTTGACAGTTAACCAAAAAAAACTCACAGTAGTCTTGTGGTTAAACTTATGTTACTGCTGGTAACCAACTACTGAAGAAGTTTTTATAGTAGCTGTTTTTTAAAATCACTGGTAAAGTTTTGAGAGCCACAAATGCTCTCCAACCATTAAAACTCTTTTAAGTTCGTCCCTCCTTTAAGATATTTATAAATACTTATTCTATTCCTGCATTAACTGCACAGTTTAAGAGATATAGGCCAACTTACCAAAAGGATTGGATATGAAACTGGTTACAAGAATACAGAAATGCGACACAGCAATTTAAGGCAGCAAATAAATACTAAGTCAAATTTAAACTGCAGGGGCAGATTACCACCAGTAGACATGAATCAGAATTGGCTTTTGACCATAACTTTATCCCTATATTTATAAAAAGGAATTGGAAGTTATTTTACAGACAAAAATAAAGCTCAGCTTTTAATGTCTTACCTGAAAGACTGGGAAAATACTTTCATGAGTCAAGAATTTACGCTCAGCGTTATTATTTAGACTGACATTTAAAAGCTATTTAATACCCTCAGAAATCTTAGTAGCTAAAATTATACAAGCACAAAACACAGAGATTAAATGCTGACTTATATGATATTCTTGCGAAAGTAACATCACAATAATATAAACATTTTTAAAATGGGTTTAAGTTGGTCATGTGGATTTACACAGGTACTTTATTATGGTAGTCACAGATAATCAAATCTATACACGCAGGTTGTATTGAAAACATTCTTTCTAATCTAAAAGTCTGTAGGCTTGATCTAATTTTGACTTCACTACAGTTTTTCATAGGGAAATTACAGAATTTTATTATTCTTACATGGTCTTCTACAATAGAAAGGTACCTATTCTCCAGTAGAGGCCAGGCATGGTGGCTCATGACTATAATCCTAGCACTTTGGGAGGCTGAAGCAGGCAGATCACTTGAGGCCAGGAGTTCAAGACTAGCCTGGGCAACATGGTGAAACCCTACCTCTACTAAAAGTACAAAAAAATTAGCTGGGTGTGGTGGCACATGCCTGTAATTCCAGCTACTTGGTAGGCTGAGGTGGAAGGATCATTTCAACCCAGGAGACAGAGGTTGCAATGAGCCGAGATCACACTACTGCAGTCCAGCCTGGTTGACAGAGTGAGACACTGTCTTGAGAAAAAAAAAAAAGGTATACTATGAAAAAGGAATTATTCTTCAAAATTATTATATAAGTTTCTGATTTAGAGTTTAACAGAGTATTTATTTACACTAAAGGATGTGCAGAATGAAGATGGACAAAAGTAGTATAATCACATCCCTTAAATAAATAATAGCAATGTATATTAACATTACTCAATATGTGTTAAGAGACCCTTAAAGCAAGTACTTTCCACAATCCTTGACACACAAGGTTTCCTTATGATGCAGAAAGAATGCTGGCAGATTTTACTTCTTTCCAAGTGCTATTTTCCTTTTATTTCTGGATGGTAAGACACTATCATGAGAGCAAGAAAGTGGTATCAAGAGCCCTGTGAGGCACACTATGGAGAGGCTGGCATACAATAGGGTTCAGTATCTACTGTGTGCCTGGTACTTTCACATTTGTTAAGAACTCTGAGAGGTGGGTGTTATGGTCCCTATTTGCAGATAAGGTTGCTGAAGCTCAGGGAAATTAAGGAACTTGCCCAAAGTCACATAATTGACTTGTAAAAGTAGATTATAAAGTCCATATGGAAATGTAATATGTCCACTTCTCTAAATAATCATAATTGTATCACCTTGCAGTCATAATTTTCATTGACTGTAACCTTCTCTAAGAGATTTCTTGAATATAGATCTATACTGAATACAATTTCAGAAGGAGTATTCAGGCATTTACAAGAATGTATATGGTTTTAGTAAAACAGAGAATGGCTCACCCAGGTGTATAAAACATAAATTTGTGCAGTCATCAGTAGAAATGTATTAGCAAGATAGGTTAACCTTGCTCAGTGATATAATACAACTACAATTCATCATCACTTCACAACTATTTACAAAATAACAATGCATACTATCAGAAGCCAAAATACCTAAATGTAAGAGATCTAGGGTTACAACAGCATGCCTTACATCTAGTTTCAAATGCAAGACAGGATGATTAGAGTATAGAGTTTGTGTGCTTTGGAATCAGATCTTGATTCAAAACCTGGTTATAGCAATTACTGGCAGTATAAGGAAGTAAGAGACTTAGGTCAGTTTCTCTCATCCTCAGTTTATCTGGCTGCAAATGAGGTGAAAGAAGTACCAACTTCACAGGATTAAGATTTTGATAACAGGATTAAGGTTTTGATAATGTATACTAAGGGCCTATCTGGCACAAAGTCAGTGCACAACAAATGGAAGCTGTTATTACTGTAGCTCTCTACTTGATTTGGGTGTAAGTCTGACCTCTCCAAATGAGGTCCTTGGAGACTAGGCTTTATTGGTATTGTCAAAGCCCTCTAGCCAAAGACTGCCAGGAACACATCAATTGTGGAAAGAGCTGGGTCTAATATTTACTGCAGTGAAGGAGAATGCTTATTATAGGGCACCACAAGGTGTCTCAGTAAGAGGGTTTTAGAAAATGAATGTATTATATGATTTAGGCTTTGGTTGAGTGATTTTGGGGAAACTCTTAAGGAAAGAGGGGTTCACTCCAGATTGGCTGCTGTCAGAAAGCAAGGACAATTCCACAGGGAGGGCCGTCCAGAGTGAGGACCAAGTTATACTTGGTAAAGAAGCAGCAGTCACTCTTAATAGCTGGAAAAGGACAATATTAGGTATTTTGTGGGTGGCACAGTGACTTTGTTTTCCTCTGTGCTTAGAAAACATTCCAAAGTAGTCTTGTTTTGTCTCCTTTTATCATGGTCTCAGCATTACCTTGTTCAATGTTGGTATTCTGAGAGATTATGCCCAATAAGACAATAACATGGTCTAGCTGTGTTCGCCAGCTGTGAGAATAAGGATAGCTTCTAACAACAGTGAGGCCACAGTGTTAAACCAGTTCCTGGATGTCAGGGACTGCTTTTTTCTTTTTCAGTATCTTTTCAAAGCTTCTAGGAAGTCACATCTATTGAATGTTTAAAAAGCTTCCCAAATTAGTAAAAAACCATGTTTAAAAGTGAGTTTTGTGTTGTAAGAATGCAATCTTTTACACCTATACTTATATCATTACTTTTAATTAAGAAGCTTGCTTCATTTACTATTCCTCTCAAATGGATGTCAGCAGAAAAACAACCAATTTAATTTTAGTTTACAGATGGAAATTCTAAGTGATTTTGCTAAAATTATGTTTTGAGTTAAGAGCCACAGTACAATCAGTTTACTTTCCTCTACAAGATGTAATGTTATTAAATTGTATTAGGAAGTTCTCTCTCTTCTCTGATGATTGTATTCAGTGGGCCAGATTCTTTTCTTCATGCATTTCCACGACCAGAAAAAAAAATTAAGTCTGAGCATCTGCCTAATCATGCTTAGCCAGACTTCAAAAAGGATGACACCTTCAAGTTTTGAAAAACACGTACTGTGAATACTTTTCTTCCTCAAATAAATATTATCTTGGTGAGTAATTAAAAAGATTTAATGGTCACTTACCACATACGTTTTGGGGAGAAATGTTTTCATAGTATATTAGGATTACTATTTGCCACTCTCATGCCAAGCTGAACATTAGGTATTTTAAGGTTATAACACTTAATTTTGAAAGAGTGGATCAGTTTTAAAATGTGGCTACACAATGGTTATATATCACCTGTTTCAGAACAAGTTTTTTTTTTTTTAATTGCATTTTAGGTTTTGGGGTACAGGTGAAGAATATGCAAAACTATTGCATAGGTACACACATGGCAGTGTCAGAACAAGTTTTACTGCCATATCAAACTCTCCCTCACCCCAAATCTTTCGGAGTGGTCTATGACCATTCACACAAAGGACTGTCCCACAACCATAGGTGGCCTCAGTTCCAGCACTTTACTATCTGAAGGTATTGTGAATTAAAAAGGTAACGAACAAAATCTCAAATAATGTGGAACTTGTGAAGAAATAAGTAAGACTTGGTGTTGGAAGATCAGTCCTGAATTATGGCAACACCTTTATTCTAGGTTCTACAAAAAAGCTTTCAAACTAGGAGCTGCTCCTAACATGTCTTAGGGCAAGCTTCTCATTCCTAGTCAAACACTTGGCTAGTTCTCATAACTGGAATATCAATGGCAATAGTAAACAGAGTTTAAAAGGCTGAGCTCATCAAGCCCCCAAAGAATCAAAGCAAAGAGCTGATGTCAAACTATCTGTTACTGGCTGATTAAAACTTTTAAGTATTTGAGGGGGAGAAAATGGGAAACCAGCCAAAAGTTTTAGGGTCTTACAAAAACAGATATACTGAAAAAAACTATCATTAAATAATGAAATTGAGATTTGGAGTCCCCAGTATCACAAAACATAAATTAATGCGTCTGTATGTATATTTTATGTATATATGTGCTTATAGGCATTAAGTTTGTGAAATAAACATATTTCCAGATATAAATGAAGATCAAAGCTATTCATCACATAAATATTTGAAGTGGGTTTTCTTAAGTTGGTTAAGTTGATGGATATAAAAGGTTTTCTTATTAATGACTACAAAGAATCTCCAAAATTTAAAGTACATTATAAAAATGATATAATAAAACATCTTTTTAGGATGACAAGTACTAATACAGATTACCATAAATTACATCAAATTGTTTATAATATATAAATGCTAAAATTTTACAAGAATATGGATCATTTAATACTCAATAATTTAATACTTAATACTTGTTAATACTTAATAATTTCATTGCTTCCATGCTGCTCTCATAAAATTTATTTTTGTACAGCTGAAAACAAACACCTCATAATCCTCATTCAGTTTACAGAATATATAATAAATTATATATGTCAAGTGTATTAATCTGAATAATACAGAAAAAATAATGACTGAGATACTTTTATATACCTGGTTGGTTAAAACTCTGCACTAGTCAATAATAGCTTAAATTATAACACTGTTTGCATCATCTGCAAAGAAGCAGTGATAAAGAGACAATGGGAGTTTAGAGGAGGATCCAGAAATAGAAACAATGAATCTCAACAACTGGAACAGAAGCCTTTTGAGAGTTTACACATTTGCTTAGTAAATGTTATCTTAAGGATATTTGACAAAAATATTAATCCAGTGGATATGCCAAGTTAAAAGATGTTAGAGTTCTACAGGTATGCCAATGTCCTATGTGACCCCAGAGGAGTAGCATCTTATTGTGGAAATGTTTATTAGCCTCATTAGCAAAAAGGAGACACGCTAATGATTCACTTTAAAGGACACTTTAATGATAAACTATTAATTGTAAAACTGAATACTTGCTTATTAAAACACATATAAAAACCATATAACATACATACAGTGCCAATGAACAATTTACTTTTCCATGGCGTTTAATAAACCTACTTTCATAAATTGTATTTCAAGTTAAATTAACAATGGTACCTATGTTTTTTTCCCACTAAGTGTTTAAGTTCAGGTGCAATGAACTTCTCTATCACAATTTTAGGTCAACTCATAAAACCAATTTTGCAGAGCAGATTACAGTTAATTCTTGATTTCTCCCTAGTATTCTTCAAAGACAGAAAATTTGAATGTTGTCTTACCTGACCAGGTTCTGTTCCAGTTATAGTCAAGTCTTGGATGGATCTACGTCTTGGTTGTCCGTTGCCTTTAAAAAGATGAAAAAAAGTAAACCACTAAAATCTATTTAAATAGACAATAAGGGTGTAATTGCTACAGCAGAAAGTTGGAATTTGTTGCTCCTTGGATCTATACAAAATGTTTGTGGGGAAAAAAAAGTGAGTTTATTGCTAAGATTAAAAAAAAAAGAAGAGGAGAAAGATGTAAAGAAAGGAAGAGAAACAGCTGCAGTATTTTAACTCAAAAGTTGCTGGCCTACAACAGCATATGTCCTAATACAATAACCACTCCTACCACATGAATAGCTGCTGAACTCTCTTCCACCATCTTCTGTTATGTGTTTAAATAGATGAATGCTTGGGGGCTGGGGCTGATGACGGCATCTATTTCAAGGGCCTTACGTTACAGTTTTTACAGCAAGACAGCTAGCAGGTTGTAAGACACAACTGACTTTAACTGGCAGCAATACCTTGTTCTTTTCAGAACCTAAAAGATGCTCAGGCTTAAATTTGTTATATTTTAGTCACGCTTACTTAATCCTCATTAGTTTGTGTCAGAAACTAGTGATTTATTATTTGTGAATAACAACTTAGTTTCCTGCTGGATGTTGATAACTGTCACTCTGTTCTCAAATATATAGCTTGTTGAAATAGGCTATTTTGTTAATTCTGCTTTAGAAACGTCTATGCTAATAATTAATTTAATTAAAAAATCAGTTTATGAAAGAATGCTACACATACGAGTCCTCAGCAAAACAATGAACTGAGCGATAGCTTCACTCAGCACTTTCATTTGGGAATACGGCTGTTTATGCAGTATCTTCTAACATGAGAGATCAGCTGTCTAAAAGGAAACAACAAAATACTGAGTAACAGCTGATAAAATACTCAAAATCCTTTTGACTCTGAAAGCTGTATTATGTAATTTCTCAACTGGTGGCAACACTTAGAACATGTACTCACTCTAATAGTAGTTTTCTGATTAGTAGAATTCATTCTTAAAATTTTAGACTTCCAGAATCTTTTGTATAAACATCTTTTTAAAACCAATCAGCAATATAATTTAGTGCCTTAACCCACACGGCCCCATTATTATGCTGCAGGTAAACAAAGAGGACCTAACAATGGAATAAGAACGTTTAATGCAGTAATATATGTGGGGAATATAAAAACTCAAATTTGTAACTCCTCTTGCAAATAAATGTAAGACATCACTTTTTTCCATTTTAAGCTATGTTTTAAAATTCTTTGCATAATTTGAATTCAAATTTACTTCAAATTTCATTTTATTCCAAAAGTTTCAACTTCTCATTACAAATTAAAACAACAAACTGTGCATTTATTGAATTAGACCCACTAGATTACTTTTATGAATACTTTTAACTACCCCTGTTTCCCGAGGACAAAAAGGATCCCCACAACCATGACTAATAAGCAATTTTAGGCACATTTCATTCAACACACTCATTCTAAAATTAGCGGTAATGAGACAGGCTGGTAAAAGTGTCTGGAATTCTCTCTTCAGATTAGCAACACAGCAACATTTGTGAATCTGAGGAACCACCCAACACATGTGTCTATAAACCACTACATCACCATTGCAATAACAACAAAAACTGAATTTAGGTGGAAGGACAGGAGAAAAAGGAAGTAAAAACTTTTAAGGAAGTGTAAGGTAAAGAAGAGCTGACAGTTAACAAATGCCATAAAATGAGAAATCTTTAAGCTACCGCATGAGTCAAAGCAAGCAATATTAGGCGATGCATTTTAATTAGCACAACCATGGCAGAAACCATCTGGCAAATAGTTCAGACAAAGCAAAACAGGATTGCAATCAACAAATACTTGTTGCTCCAATATTAAATTTTAAGTCGTAATTTAGAAATATGAATGTAAGAAAAATCAACCTCCTATTACTTCAAATGAAAATTACTGGGCGTGTTCTCAGTAAATTTGAAATGATTCTGAATTTTTTTGCAACTGAATACTAATTTAGACATTTACTTATTTTACATTTTTTGGTCCTTTGATATGTACATACCTATATTATACATGGTAGTGTAAATGAAAAAAGTAGTAGAAATGAGGACAACATGATGTAAACAGATACCTGATTAAGGAATCTGAAACCTGCATATGCTATCCTGAGTATTTCATTCTGTAATGAATTCTGGAATGTTCATGTCTTAGAGAACAAATTACACTTTTTAGAATGACTTCTAATAATATATCACACTGCCAGTGCATACTAAATCTGCACTCCTGCCTCCCGCAAAGACAAAGCAACTTAGAGGGCAGTTCTGTTCTTTTTACAGTAATGTCATAAAGACAGAACCCACCTCTTCAAAAAAGCTGCTCTTTTAAGTACAACTGATTTCCTGAGCTGGCATTTAAAAGTCATCCCGGAGTTATCCCAGAGACGGCTGGCTTAGGTCCCAGACAGCGACTCCTATAATTTTTCTTATCAGCTAAGTTCATAGTTTTTCTTGACTTACACTATTATTTTTCTACTTTTAAACTTCCTGAAGACTATCTTCATGTAAAAATCAACACATTTTCCTGGAGACCTCTCTTAACCTAAATGTTAGAAATTTTGAGATTTGCAAGTTTTGAATATTATAAATTATGGGACACTGTTCTCTTCATGTGTAAAATACCCAAGATTAAAAAAATTTTCATAGCATGATACAGTAGTATTACATTACTGCTTCCTGGTAAACTGAACATGTAACTTTAAAATATATGTTCTCATTTAGGCTGCCAAAGTTTCATATTCCTTTACTAATTTCAACAAATTCTGGTTCTTTCACTGGAAAGGCCCATCAGATGGTTTCTTTTCTTTCCAATACATCAGCTTTATTAGGTTAGAGTTGAATATTTTAGATTACAAAAAGTGATCTTGGTAGACTATGCAATATGGCAGAAGGCCACCAAAATATTCATTATAAAGTTAGGTTAACTTTCCTATTTAATTTGTCACAAATACAGAATTTTATTGAAAGTGAGGTGGCTATACACAGAAACTAGTTCAGTACATCTTAATATAGTATCCCTTAGCCCCAGGATCCCTATCAAAGGCTTACAACTGCTAATGACACTATCTGTGCTAGGTAAGAACTTGCCAGATCTAGAAAAACTCAATTCTTTATCTCACTGCCTCTTCATATTGGTGTGGCAGTAGTTTGAGGGAAATATTTAATAATTTACATGCTTCCAGTTAAAGAAAGGTTTACAAACATTAGTTATCAACCAGCTCTTGGACCAAAAACAGTATGAAAAAAGTGGTATTTTCATCCTGGTGGAGAAAGCAAAATAATGCTCAGGTGTCCTTGAAAAGTATCTCTGCCTCCAGTTGTTTAAGTATTCTGTAAAGCCCTCCCTGCCTAGGTAATCTACTTGCCAATACCTGACATTTGAAACTTCTGAAGGAGGGCAACAGCATACAAGTACTAGATGCCTAACTACCCATCTATTTTTTAAAAGTTTGGGCCTTTCTACATTCTACTTATTCCAATTTACTACTTATCATACTCTTAGTAGAAAACCAATATACAATAGAGCTAAACGTCCTTGACTGAAATTAAAAGTGAATACGCATTAAGTTTTTTTTCAGTTAAGAGATCTAAATGCGGCTGAAATCATTAAGGACACCTAGGTTTCTTTTTAGCTTTAAGAAAGATATTACAAACAATAAATATCAATTAAGTTCAGGCTCTTCAGGAAACAAGGCAAAAATCTTATATATTTCAGTAAGATCTGACTCAAAAACATTTGTATATTCAATCTTCTTTTTCATATCCTTAAGAACAGTATATGAATCCTCTTTGGTTAAGGCATTTTATTGCTCTCGAATGTTATGCCATATCATTTTAGGCTTAGAAATAACAAAAGGTATACTAAAGCAACACTGTTCAAGGTTCTCAAATTGAAGCACTTCAAGGCAATGCACATCTACATAATGGATGACTTTCAAGTACTTAAAATAATATTAAGCATTATAATCTAATCTGAACTAAGAAACAATTCAGAATTATCTATGATAATATAATAGCATTAAAAACTTTTTTAATTTAGAAAATATTACTTTTGCATATCCCATCTGGAAAACTCATTTCACTTTATAAAAGAAACCAAGTACGTGTAAACTATGTTCAACAAATTTTGTATCAGAGAAGTGCAGAAGACTAATGTTTAATTAAATCTTTTATAGGCGGTATGTATATATGTATATGACAGTATTTTTTTCCTAGATTTCAGAATGTATTATAATCATGGTTGATTTCCTTAAATGCTATAACTACTCACACAAAGATTGCAGAGCAGAACTGCCTTTCTTCCATTACTGATGCTACAAGCATGAAAAAACTTCACTTTATTATCTTACTCTACATGTAAAACTGGAAAAGGTTGTTCCTCTTTTTTTGTAATATTTAGACATTCTACCTGTTCCTTTTTGACATTTGGATATTTTTTTTTTTTTGAGACAGAGTCTTGTTTTGTCTCCAGCCGCTAGGCTGGAGTGCACTTGCGTGATCTCGGCTGACTGCAACCTCCGCCTCCCAGGTTCAAGCAATTCTCCCGCCTTAGCCTCCCGAGTAGCTGGGACTGCCATTTGGATTTTTAAAAGAAATGTAAAATTTAGGTGGTATTCTAACATCAGATGAACTGCATTAGAATGTATTATATAGTTTCACAATCACAATAATCTATTTCATTTGTGTATTTGAGATGAAGGTGGGTGAAAAATAGATTCTTGGAAGCTTGGATAGTGACAAAAACAAAATACGGGAGAAAATAAAGAAAATTTAAGCAAAACAAAGATCTGTGTTCTTACTGCCCTTACTAAATCCTATAATGTAAAAAATCTAGAAAAACTTCAAGCATCCAATAATCTGCCACTCTTTCCCTATTCTTAAAATGTAAGTGTAACAAATTAGATGTACTGGCTGAAAGGAGAAAGGATATGTTTATTTAAACTCAAGTTGTAATAAAAAAAATTTAAGAAAATCTATTTCTTTTCTCAAAGTCCTGTCCAACTTATCAGCATGCAAATGTATTAGAAAACTGTAGGTCTGGTCTTCTTTCATCTATCCTGGTAGCCACTGATGGTTTTTGAAGTTGTGTTGTAATTCTCTAAGAAAAATCTGACTCTGATCCCAGGGCAGAAGATGGCCGAGTAGGAGCAGCTCTGGATTGCAGCTCCCAGCAAGAGTGCAGAGGGTAAGTGGCCACATTTCCAGAAAGATTTTTATTGCCCACAGACCAGGGGATTCCCGGGTGGAGGAGTGCCACAGGTCTCCGGCATGGCTGTTTTGGCCAGCATGGCCATTTCGGCCAGTGCAGTGGGTCTCTGCACAAAAAACATGGGTCTAGGCACCGTTTCAGCTGGCGACTGGAGCGCCTGGGACACAGAGTTGCCTGTTCAACTGATAAAAAGGGGAGTGAAATAGGGAGCCAGGCCAGGAGATTCTCGGGTGAAAAAGCGCCACGAGTCTCCAGTGTGGCTATTTCAGCCTGCACAGTGGGTTGCCGCACAAAATCTCACACAAATCCGGGTGACTTTTCAACTGGCAACTGGAATGCCTGGGACAGAGTCACCCATTCAACTGGAAAAAAAGGGGACTGAAACAGGGAGCCAGGCCAGGAGATTCCCAGGCAAAAAAGTGCCAGGAACCCCCAGTGTGGCTGTTTCAGCTGGCACAGTGGGTCCCCGCACAAGAACTCACACAAAACTGGGCACCATTTCAACTGGTGACTGGAATGCCTGGGAGACAGAGTCGCCCGTTCAACTGAAAAAAAAAAGGGCTCCGAAGCAGGGAGCCAGGTGATCAGGCATGGCCGGTCCCTCCACAAAGACCAGCAATCTGAAATGCTCTGATTGAGAGTTTCACAGCAAGGACAGCTGAACCTGGGAAGGTCCAGCTCTGTGGGGGAGGGGCGTCTACCATTACCGAGGCGGCCCGCCACTGCCGAGGCAGTCTGGGCCACCATTGCCGAGGCAGTTCTAACTATACCCCTATAAACAGGACTTCAGGGAAGTTCACATGGCAGCTGGGTGGAGCCCACAGCAGCTGAGCAATGCCTCTGCTGGCAGACCGTGACTAGGCTGCCTCCTCCCTGGGCAGGGCATCCCTGAAAAAAGGCAGCAGCACAACAGAAACTTATAAATAAAGCCCTGCCCTTCTGGGACAGAGCACCTGGGAAAAAAAAGGCTGTTATGAGTTCTGCTGCAGCAGACTTAAACATACCTGGCCAGCAGCTCTGAATGGAACAATAGACTCACAGCTCAGCACTTGAGCTCCTATAAAGGATAGACTGTTCCCTCAAGCAGCTCCCTGACCCCTGTATATCCAGTCACCTCATAAAGGAGAGCTCAGACTGACATCTGGCAGGTATCCTTCTGGGACAAAGATAGCAGAAGAAGAAACTGGCAGCAATCCTTACTGTTCTGCAGCCACTGCAGGTGAGCCCCAGGCAAGCAGGGTCTGGAGTGAACCTCCAGCAGTCCTACAGCATAGGGGCCTGACTGTTAGAAGGAAAACTAAGAAACAAAAAGAAATAATCTCATCATCAACAAACAGGATGTCCACTCAGAGACTCCATCTGAAAGTCACCAACTACAATGACCACAGATAAATAAATCCACAAAGATGGGAAGAAACCAGTGCAAAAGGAAGAAAACACCCAAAACCAGAACATCTCTCCTCCAAGGGATCACAACTCCTCACCAGCAAGGGAACAAGGCTGGATGGAGAATGAGTCTGATGAATTGATAGAAACAGGCTTCAGAAGGTGGGTAATAAGAAACTTCTCTGAGCTATAAGAACATATTCTAACCCAATGCAAAGATACTAAGAACCTTGAAAAAAGGTTTGACGAAATGCTAATGAGAATATACAGCTTAGAGAAGAATATAAACAACTTGATGGAGCTGAAAAACATAGCACGAGAAATTTGTGAAGCATACACAAGTTTCAATAGCTGAATTGACCAAGTAGAAGACAGGATATCAGAGGTCGAAGATCAATTCAATGAAATAAAATGAGAAGGCAAGATTAGAGAAAAAAGAGTAAAAAGAAATGAACAAAGCCTCCAAGAAATATGGGATTATGTGAAAAGACCTAATTTACGTTTGATAGGTGTACCTGAATGTGACAGAGAGAATGAATACAAGCTGTAAAACACTCTTCAGGATATTATTCAGGAAAACTTCCCCAACCTAGCAAGGCAGGCCAATATTCAACTCCAGGAAATATAGAGAACACCACAAAGATATTCCTCAAGAAGAGCAACCCCAAGGCACATAATCGTCAGATTCACCAGGGTTGAAATGAAGGAGAAAATGCTAAGGGCAGCCAGAGAGAAAAGTCAGGTCACCCACAAAGGGAAGCCCATCAGACCCCAGCAGATCTCTCAGCAGAAATGCTACAAGCCAGAAGACAGTGGGGGCCAATATTCAACACCCTTAAAGAAAAGAACTTTCAACCTAGGATTTCATATCCAGTCAAACTAAGTTTCATAGGTGAAGGAGAAATAAAATCCTTTATGAACAAGCAGTTACTCAGAGATTTCATCACCGCGAGGCCTGCTTTACAAGAGCTCCTCAAAGAAGCACTAAACATAGATAGGAACAACCAGTACCAGCCACTCCAAAAATGTACCAAATGGTAAACAGCATCGACACAATGAAGAAACTGCATCAACTAACAGGCAAAACAACCAGCTAGTATCAAAATGGCTGGATCAAATTCACACATAACAATATTAACCCTAAATGTAAATGGACTAAATGCCCCAATCAAAAGACACAGACAGGCAAATTGGATAAAAAGCCAAAACCGATCAGTGTGCTGTATCCAGGAAATCCACCTCACATGCAAGGATACATATAGGCTCAAAATAAAGGGATAGAGGAAGATTTACCAAGCAAATGGAGAGCAAAAAAAAGCAGGAGTTGCAATCCTAGTCTCTAATAAAACAGACTTTAAACCAACAAAAATCAAGAGACAAAGAAGGGCATTACATAATGGTAAAAGGATCAATGCAACAAGAGCTAACGATCCTAAATATATACGCACCCAATACAGGAGCACCCAGATACATTAAGCAAGTTTGTAACGACCTACAAAGAGACAGCCTCCCACAAAATAATAGTGGGAGACTTTAACACTCCACTGTCAATATTAGACAGATCGATGAGACAGAAAATTAACAAGGATATCCAGGACTTGAACCCAGACTTGGACCAAGCAAACCTAATAAGACATTTACAGAACTTTCCACCCCAAATCCACAGAATATACATTCTTCTCAGCACCACATCACACCTACTCTAAAACTGACCACATAATTGGAAGTAAATCACTCCTCAGCAAATGCAAAAGAACGGAAATCATAACAAACAGTCTCTCAGACCACAGTGCAATTGAGTAAGAACTCAGAATTCAGAAACTACCTCAGAACCACACAGCTTCATGGAAACTGAACAACTAACTCTTGAATGCTGACTGGATAAACAATGAAATGAAGGCAGAAATAAAGATGTTCTTGGAAACCAACGAGAACGAAGACACAACATACGATAATCTCTGGGACACATTTAAAGCAGTGTCTAAAGGAAAATATATAGCAATAAATGCTCACATGAGAAGCAAGGAAAGATCTAAAATCGACACCCTATCATTGAAGTTGAAAGAGCTAGAGGAGCAAGATCCAAAAAACTCAAAACCTAGCAGAAGACAAAAAATAACTAAGATCAGAGCAGAAATGAAGGAGATAGAGACACAAAACACCCTTCAAAAAAAAAAAATCAATAAATCCAGGAGCTGGTTTTTTGAAAAGATCAACAAAATAGACCCCTAGCCAGATTGATAAAAAAGAAAAGAGAGAAGACTCAAATAGATGCAATAAAAACGATAAAGGGGATATCATCACAGATTCCACAGAAATACAAACCATCATCAGAGATTACTACGAACTACTCTATGCACATAAACCAGTAAACCTGGAAGAAATGGATAAATTCCTGGACATTTGCACTGTCCCAAGCCTAAATCAGGAAGAAGTCAAAACCCTGAATAGACCAATAACAACGACTGAAGTTGAGGCAGAAACTAATAGCCTACCAACCAAAAAGGCCCAGGTGCAGATGGGTTCACAGCCGAATTCTACCAAACATATAAAGAGGAGCTAGTACCACTCCTTCTGAAACTATTCCAAACAATCCAAAAAGAGGGAATCTTTCCCAAATTATTTTATGAGACCAACATCATCCTGATACCAAAACCCTGCAGAGACTCAACAAAAAAGAAAACTTCAGGCCAATATCCACGATGAACATAGATGCCAAAATATTCAATAAAATACTGGGAAACTGATTGCAACAGTACATCAAAAAGCTTATCCATCACGATCAAGTAGGCTTCATCCTGGGGATGCAAGGCTGGTTCAACGTACGCAAGTCTATAAACGTAATTCACCACATAAACAGAACCAAAGACAAAAACCATATGATTATCTCAATAGATGAAGAGACGGCCTCTGACAAAATTCAACAGCCTTTTATGCTAAAAATGCTCAATAAACTAGGTATTGACAGAATGTATCTAAAATAAAGCTATTTATGACAAACCCACAGCCAATATCATACCGAATGGGCAAAAACTGGAAGCATTCCCTTTGAAATCTGGCACTAGACAAGGATGCCCTCTCCAACCACTCCTATTCAATATAGTATTGGAAGTTCTAGCCAGAGTAATCAGACAAGAAAAAGAAATAAAGGGTATTCAATTAGGAAAGGAGGAAGTCAAATTGTCTCTATTTGCAGATGACATGACGGTATATTTAGAAGACCCCATCGTCTCAGCCCAAAATCTCCTGAAACTGATAAGCAACTTCAGCAGAGTCTCAGGATACAAATTCAATGCACAAAAATCATAAGCATTACTATACACCAATAACAGACTTAAACAGAGCCAAATCAAGAATGAACTGCCATTCACAATTACTACAAAGAATAAAATACCGAGGTATACAACTAACAAAGAATGTAAAGGACCTCTTCAAGGAGAACTACAAACCACTGCTCAACAAAATAAAAGAGGACACAAACAGATGGAGAAACATTCCATGCTCATGGTTAGGAAGAATCAATATCATGAAAATGGTCATACTGCCCAAAGTAATTTATAGATTCAACACTATCCCCATCAAGCTACCAATGACCTTTAGAGAACTGGAAAAAACACGTTAAATTTCATATGGAACCAAAAGAGAGCCTGCACAGCCAAGTCAATTCTAAGCAAAAAGAACAAAGCTGGAGGCATCACACTACCTGACTTCAAACTATACTACAAGGCTACAGTAATCAAAACAACATGGTACTGGTACCAACACAGAGAGATAGACCAATGGAACAGAACAGAGGCCTCAGAGACAATGCCACACATCTACAACCATCTAATCTTTGACAAACCTGACAAAAACAAGCAATGGGGAAAGGATTCCCTGTTAAATAAATGATGTTGGGAAAACTGGCTAGCCATGTGCAGAAAGCAGAAACAGGACTCCTTCCTGAACCCTACACTAAAATTAACTCCAGATGGATTAAATACTTAAGCATAACACCATAAAAACCCTAGAAGAAAATCTAGGCAAAACCATTCAGGACATAGGCTTAGGCAAGGACTTCATGACTAAAACACCAAAAGCATTGGCAACAAAACCCAAAATAGACAAATTGGATCTAATTAAACTCCAGAGCTTCTGCACAGCAAAAGAAACTGTCATTAGAGTGAACCGGCAACCAACAGAATGGGAAAATTTTTTTGCAATCTATCCATCTGACAAAGGGCTAATATCCAGAATCTACAAAGAACTAAAACATATTTACAAGAAAAAAACAAACAAGCCTATTCAAAAGTGGGTGAAGGATATGAACAGACACTTTTCAAAAGAAGACATATATGAGGCCAACAAACATATGAAAAAATGCTCATTATCACTGGTCATTAGAGAAATGCAAATCAAAACTACATTGAGATACCATCTCACGCCAGTTAGAATGGGGATTATTAAAAAATCTGGAGACAACAGATGCTGGAGAGGATGTGGAGAAATAGGAACACTTTTACACTGTTGGGAGTGTAAATTAGTTCAACCATTGTTGAAGACAGTGTGGCGATTCCTCAAGGACCTGGAAATAGAAATTCCATTTGACCCAGCAATCCCATTACTGGGTATATAACCAAAGGACTATAAATCGTTCTATTATAAGGACACATGCACATGAACGTTCACTGCAGCACTGTTTACAATAGCAAAGACTTGGAACCAACCCAAATGCCCACTGATGATACACTGGACAGGGAAAATGTGGCACATATACACCATGGAATACTACGCAGCCATAAAAAATGTTGAGTTCGTGTCCTTTGCAGGGACGTGGATGAACCTGAAAACCATCATTCTGAGCAAACTGACACAAGAACAGAAAATCAAACACCACGTTGTCACTCATAGGCGTGTGCTGAACAATGAGAACACATGGACACAGGGAGGGGAGCATCACACACTGGGGTCTGTTGGCGGGGGGGAAATAGGGGAGGGGCAGCAGGGGGTGGGGAGTTGGGGAGGAATAACATGAGGAGAAATGCCAGATATAGGTAATGGGGAGGAAGGCAGCAAACCACACTGCCATGTATGTACTTATGCAACAACATTGCATGTTCTTCACATGTACCCCAAAACCTAAAATGCAATAAAATGATATTAAAAAAAAAAAAGAAAAAAGAAAACTGTAGGTCAAATGGTCTAAATACTGGGCAAGAAATTTCCACATTTACATTTACTTTGCTTAGGTAGCACACCGCTATTTGGCAGGACCTTCTCTACAAAGGAAGACTCAGCAAAATGTCACATATTCTACTGGTAATTTCCTCTTAGTTGCATTTCTTCCCTGGTATAGCTTACTCTCTTAAGGGCAGAGGGACAGTGGAAAGAAGAAGAAAGGGTTACCATACAAAAGTTTCCCAATACTTCTTCAGAGCCAGGAATAAGGTAGAAGAGGTATAAAAAATTATACAGTCTGACCTACAGGGAGTCTTAACGTATTAAAGGTGAATTTCTATATGACCTGAGAGACTACTAAATTGATAAATATTGCTGTTAGCTAAGTTGCTTTTTTTCTTCCACATTTGACTGATGGCATAGTATACAAATTTTGAAGAGCAAGCAAAAAACAGGATTACAAGATTAGGGTCTTTGCATTTCTTTATCTATGACCAGGTTAGACATTTTAATGACTATAAAGATGTGTATATAAAACTTTTTTGTGATGCTTGAAGGAATGCTCTTATTAAGAGAAGTAGTTCATTCCAAGTAGTACATTAGACTCAGTATATTGCACTTGGCCAAAAGGAAGTATTATTGAAACTACTTATCCATATAAATAAGATTTTTAAAAAGCTGTATTTTAAAAAAAATGTTTACAATTGGGTTTCAATGCTAATGAAACACAGTTTGACAATATCAAGAAGTATTTGCTAATACTATAAAGCTTATGGGAAATCCACTTAGAACAAAAACATTCTAGAAACTATTAAGACGTTTTGGAAATTAAGTATCATCCCCCTTTATAATTAAAATGTCATGTAGGAAATCTGAGATATTCCCAAACGTCAGGTTGCATTTTTATATTTAATTTAAAAATATTACCTACGAGCACATTCAGGATTGGCTTTTAAGTCCACTAGTGTGAATTCCACAGCTTGTATTCTTGTATTAAAGAAAGTGCAACTGATTAAGTTAATATTTGATATCTGGGGAGGAAAAGGCTAAAAAGAATATTTAATAAAAGGTATTACTGAATAATATTTTCATCTGAATAGCACTGCTGCTCTGGCAATTAAGAGAATTAAGGTTACCTGATTCCATAAAGGCCCAATGTCATAATAGAGGATCTCCCTGGTTGAAGAGCTCTCCTTAATGTGAACACTAAGAGAAAGCAAGAAAAATTACTCTAGCTTCTCTGACTTAAAGAAAAGAACAAGGAATGGATGTGATTTGGAGTCAGAAGATGTGGGCTGGGGCCCTGGCTATACGATTCTGGAAAAATGACCAAACATCATCAGATCTAACTTATTCCTCTGTTAAACAGCTATGATTCCATCTGATAATCTAGTTGTAAGGTTGTCATGAAGGTAAAATAAGATGCACTTTAAGTTACTTTGTAGGCCACAAAGAGGCGGAGGTTGCAGTGAGCAGAGACTGCGCCATTGCACTCTAGCCTGGTGACAGAGCAAGACTCCGTCTAAGAAAAAAAAAAGAACGTCTAATCAGGGGTTTTCAGCCTCAGCATTGTTGACATTTTGGGCTGGATCATTCTTTGTTGGCGGAGATTGCCTAGTACACATCAGGATGTTTAGCAGCATCCCTGGTCTCTGCCCACTAGATGCCAGCAGGACCTGACAGTTGTAAATTATTATTCTTTCCTTATTTCTCTCTCCCATTATCTTGTATAGTATTGGCTATACTGCCATATATAATCTGTTCTTTGCTTAGTCATAAGATTATACTGTCATCTGTCTAAATTTTCCTGACTCCCTCAAACATTTAAGGGAATTAGAATCCAGCAGTATGTCAGTTTAAATGCTTCCACTTCTTTAAAGCATTAGTCCCTTATACACAGTACCTTTCAGCATGGAGGTAAAATGATCTCAAGTACTTTGTTAATTTCCAAAGCAGTCCAGATTCAATAAATAAAAATTACCATGTGAAAAATGAATTAACTCTATTTTTTGAGTAGCAATAGTGATGATGTTGTAAAATAAAAAACCACTTTGATAACCAGGGAAAAATTAGTTTTGTACAGACAAAATGGCACCTAAGAATTGTATAATTCTTATTTTTGTATGCTAGTTCCTCACCAGTAGAGATGCTCAATAGTCTTTTCATTTATTTAATAAACATATTTATAAACACTATGTTAATATGCTTAATATGTGAAGCACTGAGCCAGCAACTGCAGATACAATCAATAACCACCACCAACAAAAAAATAATGCCCAAAGATGCGGTTTTTATCTTCACAGTTTTCAGTTTAGTAGAGGAGAAAATAACCAGTAAGTATTCAATTACGATATAAACACTGCTAAAAGCACAATCACAAGCAAAAGAGAGCGTGCTGAAGAATTCATCCATCTCACACTCATGAATGTGTGTGGAAAATATGTATTTCCTTATCAAGATTTTGGGTAAAGAGGTAGAGGAAAACTTAAAGCAGAGGGATAAATTATCATTTTGATAACATATATTAATCAATATTGAAGGTCAATATGCCATTTAAGTTTCTATTAAAACTGGTAACATGTTCATCAATGAAATGATCACCATAAAAAATAATACAGTTTACCAATTTTAGACACTAAAGTACCATGTGTAAGTTAGGTATAAAAACATGTAATTTATGTTATTTTCATAACACACAAATATTAGAATTGACCATTCATTTTACATGATTCTTTGGCAAGATACCCTGCAAAACAGCATATCTCATTTAGTTGACTTTTTGTTTTCAAGGTAAAGGCAAAATGGTATGTAGCAACTTTCTTCTCTGAACTTCATATTCACTTGCTACCAACAGAAAGAGGCTGGGACAGAAAGTCTAGAGGGAACCCAAAAAGCAGTAACTGAGGAAGGAAAGGAGCCAAGGAAAATAACAAATTTTAATTAGTTGTTTTCTCTTTTTGTTGGGTGCAAAAAAGGTCTGGGTTTAGCTCATGTGCTCACTTAAAAGTAGAGAGGAAGTTGGCAGAATTCTGGGTTAGTGTTCTCCCTTCTGCAAACAGGTTTACTTTCACTTCTATTTTATCCTCATTTATTGCAGATCAGAGGTATCTTTTCACGACTGCTTCAGAATAAATGTAGTTTTTCAATCTGTCTCTCTAATTACTGCATGCAAGGTATCTATTTTCATATCTTGTAAAAATTGGAGCAAGAAGCATTTTACAAGTACCAGGGATCATTATTCCGGTTCCACAGCTATTAGACCAACTCAGGTGGTCTATGATACCTGATATGACGATCTCAGGGACATCCAGAATGTTGCCAAATGAAGCGGTTTTACGGTGGCCCCGTTTAGGCTTGGAATAGGCTGCAAAAACACATATATACAGTATACATGCAAACAACCACAAACAGTAACACAGAAAATGATTAACTACAAAAATAGACTCATTTCAAATAGTTTATGTTAATAACATTTCATGCAGAATGGCATGCAGAACTACCTAACTTTTCATCCATGCTCAGAAAAGGTGAGATTAAAGAGCAAACAACTACCAAATACAAGATGTTTTACACACTGGTTTTAATTAGCAGAAAAAAAATAAAAAGAACGGAGACAAAGCTGCAGGGTAATGAGGAAGCAAAATTTCAAATATATTCATAGAAACAGTCTACCTAAGTGAAATCACTGTTATGTGACAGGGATGGGGGAATGACAGGGGAAAGGAAGAAAGGCGTTAAAAAGTAAGCTGCCATATTTGTTTTAATTAAACAAACATAGGAATATATGTTCAAGTTAGGTGTTTCTTGAAGTATGCTATAAAGTAAAATTCAATTATTAAATAATAATTATTGAATCAAAGTGAAATATATATGCTTTTGTAGTTATACATATTTCTATTAAATGAAATATTTACTATATTTTCCAAAGTTTAGGATACATTCACAGTAAATACAAAGTCTGTCAAAAGGCTGGAAAATATGAATCTTTCCAAGTAAGACAATTCATGAAAAAATTTAAATTGTGTAAAACTCAAAGGATGTGCAATAGCAGTTGTTCTACATTTAGGCAAAAAAGATAGGGTGATTTGAATGTATGTGGTTATCCTCCTAGCAAACCTCATTTCTGTAAATAATAATAAAAAACCAGTGCTCAACTAGAAATATGATATGAGCAAAGACATGAAACCATTATTATAACAAGTTTCAGTTTTGACACAGCAATTAGTATGTGGCAGATCTATCGTGAATAACATCCCTGAAGTGAAATGAGTTCCTCAAAGCATGAAGGTATGTCCCTGTACTACATTTGAGACAACTCTGCTCCAAAGAAATGCTTGTGACTCATGGAAACTCATGGGCGTGTAAGTGGCTGGTGACTTCTACTCAACTTCACAGTTTCTGAAGATCCATCTGTGGCAGACACAGCTATCTTCTGCCAGTCTCCATTCTTCCCTTCTGTTTTAGCAATAGTACTCTTATTTGGGACAGAAGAGTTATCAGAGAGATGGCAGATCTCCTCTTCCCTTGGAGCTATGTGTAGCCATTTGACCATGTTACTTTGACCAATGACGTGTGGACGTTGTTAGGAGAGATGTCTGGGAATGTTCCTTCAAAGAACTTGGATGCCCATTTGCCCTACCTCCATGTTTTCCTTCCTGCTGCCTGGAATGTAGAAGTGATGAAATGGAACTTTAACAGCCATTCTGGACCACAGGACAGCTTTGAGAATGGAAGCTACACAATAGGGATTATGGAACAGAAATAGAAGACCAGCTACCTGAAGATCACAGAGCCTACTACCTCCGGACTTGTTTATGTGTGAAAAATAATGCTTATGTGTTATAGACACTATTATTTTGGATATTCTGTTATATCTAATGGATTCTATTTCTAGCTGATAAAATCAATGATCTTATTAGTTGAAGACAAGTATAGTATGATGGTCCATCTTGACAACTTCTTTCTGAAATGAGCTCCACACACAATGAGAATATTCTATTTAGAAAAAAAACCAAATAAGTGAAAAAAAGACCTAAAAAACTGGTGAGCTAAGTTAAAAAATATGCAAAGACACATGGAAATATACATTTATACACATATATAGTTAAAAGATTAGGGGTAAATACACAAAAATGTTAAGTGTTTTTCTCTGAGTGGGGTAATTATGTACATTTTTTTGGTTTGTTTACATTTCCATATTTTCCAAAACAGAAATGTGTTTACTTTTATAATCAGCTTCCCTCCATCCCTGTAAAGAATCAGCAAAAAACCAACAAAGTCCAAATTAAACCAGCATTACTAAAGTGAAACCTGGTCAGAAAAGAAGGTTGTCAGTTTACTTAGGTTAACAAAACATGTAATGGTTTTTGTGCTGACCAGTTCTTCCATGATTAATAGTTTTAAGAACTGAAAAATGGATTTTAAATGCTAGCTTTTCCAAGATCCAATAAAATTATGATCTTTTATTTTACAATTTAAAAAAATTAACCACAACCAGCTTAGCTATTTTTTTGCTACTGGAGTGAAGGAGCAGACAGAAGGTCAAATCATACATGGATCTAGACTACATTTTTCTGTTAAATTGGAAACAAAATATTTGCTATTATTTGAATTCAGCACAAAAATCTAGTAGTATCACAAAAATCTCCAAAATATTCTGGTTTGGCAGAATTTCAATTTCTCACTTAGACTTTCAAATCATGCTTGAGCAGAAAGAATTATATTTGATAAAATTTATAAATGAGGAAGGTATACTTTCTAATCCAAATAATTTTACAAGTCATACCTTCCTTATCTGGAGTTTGAGATAAATGTGTAAATTACTGCTAGAAACTTAGGAAACTATATTGCAAACCTACTTCCTGCTTTTTAAAAAAATGTAAGACACGCACAAAAACCTCTGACAACTAAAACTACCACGCCAAAAAGGCTTATATACATTTTCACTCTTTAGACTTGTGGTTCCTTTTTACCTGTGGTTGCAGCAATCCTAGCTTCTATTTCAGACATGTCAGCACTCATTCTCTTGCCCTCAGAGGTTGGAGGCAAGCTCTCCACGCTGCTCCCACGGGAGGCTCCCAAGCTTAAACGTCCAGATTCACTCTGTTAAAATTACAGGTCAATCTGAATTACTGAAGTTTTTTAGATTTAGCAATCTTAGGCAACCTAAAAGGAGGAATATGCCATGTGGGATTCTGATGGATTCTGTTCTGCTCTGAAAGGAGAGGGAAGTTTGCATGAGGGAGCTGCTGGGGTAAGGGGAAGCAAGCTGCACATACTGCCTTTATGAAAGGGCAGCCACTAGAACTGGGAGCTAAAAGCCCCAATTATTTGTTAACCTAAATGCCTCAGGCAAAATGAATAAACTCACTCCTTGAAATATTTTTAAAATTAACAATGGCAAAAATATAATAAATTGAACAGCATGAAATGACAGACTTAGGAAAATTCCTCTAACTGCATAGAGCAGCCAAAATATATCCATTTAACATTTTTAACCAACAACCATTACATTTAGGGATTATTACACAGAAGGAGTTAGAGTTGGTAAAGGTAGCAATCATTAGAAGGAAAAACAATTTGGTAATAAATGGTAGGAGAATCTCATTCATGTCTCTATTTGTAAGCTCATCTGTATATTTCAAGAAGAATATTCAGGATTTATAAAATAGAAGATGGTAAATAATTACAGTTACTATAATATTGTGACTGCTGGTAAGGTTACCAAACAATTTTACTTGTAATAACATAACCAACCTGTTGTTTTGCCTGATTCTTCAACAATTTTGATTCTAAGCGCTTAATAGTATCATTTGTGGCAGGAACTTGCTCCATATTAGTGTCACTTTTATTACTTGTATTTGTAGAAGCAATGTCCATGAATGAGCCTAGGAAAAGCAGAAACATTTATGATTACTGGTCAGGAATAATACAAATGTGTCGCTTCATACTATGTAACTTATATTCTCTTACAAACTAGCCAGCCAGGAACAGAAATAAACTACTTTTCAAGCTAATGAAGATATCCAAACAAACCCGTTTTAAATAAAACTTAAGGTTCCTTTTTTTTGTGGTACAAAAAAGGAACCAAGATGCCTAGTTATAGTCTTCTAATAGTCAATAATAACTTAAGGATTTTAACCTGAGCTAGTAGAAGAACTGAGGGCTATTAATTGAGATGGTGAAAGACTACAGGAAGAGTGAGTTTGAAGTAAGTATCAGGAACTCAGTATGGAAAATGTTAAGTTTGAGTTTCTATTAGATGTAAAGCAAGTAGTTGGATATATGAGTTTAGAGTTCAGGTATTAGATGGAGAAAATTATGAACAAACAGATGGTATATAAGGCCATAATACCAGATGAGGTTACCAAGGAAATGAGTGCAGACAGATAAGTGAAGAAGCCAAATGATCAGGCCCTGGACACTCCAACATTTCTAGATTGGGGAGATAAGGAATAACCAGCAAAGAAAACTGAGAACAAATGGCCAGAGATGTAAGATGAAATCTAGGCCAGCATAGTGTCTTAGAGGCCAATTGAAGAAAGTGCTGTAAGAAGGAGAAAGTAATGAATTAGGTCAAGTGCTATTGAGAGTCAAGATGAAAAATGAAAATTATTCCTTAAATGTAGTAATGTAAATGTAGGGATAACTAGTGACCTTGACGGGGACAATTCTGAAGTACTGGCATAATATGTCTGAATGGAGTCAGCTCAAGAAAGAATGGGAAAAGAGAAGCTAGAGAATGTAAATACAGACTACGTATGCTCTAGGAATGATCCAGTATAAAGTTAAAACTGATGAAGCAAGAGAGAGGGGAGAATTGCTAAGAAGACCAGATAGGATATAATGCACAGATGGAAAGGCACGCCTTTGGCCAGAAGCATGGACAGTTCAGACATAGTAACAAAAGAAAGCAGAGTAGATGGGCACAGATGTTGTGGAAGCTGTCTTCTGATTAATTCAGTTTTCTTAGAGAAAGAGCAAACAAGATCAGCTGAGAATGAGGAGTGAAGAGGAGGTGTTTGAAGTCTGAGGAGAGTCTACAGTATAAAATTAAGACATATAGGAGGAAAGAGATGAACTAGAATATAGTACAACTGTCCAACAGCACTAAACATGCACGTGAGGACAGTAAACACATGCTATCTCCAGCCACATTCAGCTGCACTGGTATAGACAAGGAGTAAGCCAACTGTCAGCTTTTATTAGGCTTGTGGTTTAGTCAAGCAAGTTTGAGAGAGAGGCAGATGAGAATTATTCCAAAAGGAATTATAATCATTGATTGGAATTAAGTGGAAGGAGAAACAAAAAAGGACCTAAGTGGTCTGAGACCAGCGAGAAGGTGGGAGGCTCAAAAAACTAAGGTCACAGTAAGGAAATGAAGAGAGGGTTTGGAGAACGTAAGAGATGCAAATGGTAGAATTTTAGAGAAGTGCATTTTAGAATTCAGAGCAACTCAAAATATTTTCAGTAAAACTGGAATTTGAGAATAACTAGCCAAACAATAAACCATCTTAAATAAACTATCCTTGAGGTGAGAGAAATAGATCAGTAAAAGTATTTGTCAATAAATGCAGGGTAAACACATATGCATATATATACAAATGTATCTTTTAGTTTTAATTAATTATGAAATGCTTATGCCATTATATTTTGAGAAGTATACTATTTCTAAGTTACAGTATTATTTCTACTGTCTTTTTGATGACCACAAATTACATGTCCCACTACTACTCCACATATTGAAAAACTAAGGAACTTTTAAGTAAACATAGTTTCTTAAGTAAGAGCCTCTGTAGAAGAAAACAAAAATTAAGAGTGTTCATGGTGAAGAAATGTGTTAAATACATTTACAATAATCTCTAATACAACTTGATTTAGCAGTATCCATGTAAAAGTTATTTTTCAAGTTAAGAATAACATTCACTGCAATATAATACGCCATCTTTTTATACATAACTATGTAGGAATTCCAAGACTTGGAAGCAGGTCTTTAATAACTCTTTAATCAGGGTACCTTCATGAAGAATGACACACCTGTAAACTCAAATTGCAGTCAATCACACAAAATGAAGGAATTAAAATGCAAATGGAGACATCATTCATTACTTCTTGATTATAATTTCATAGGCATAGAGACAAAAGAAAAATCAAGTCAATACTCTTCCAATCTATCAATTTACCTGTACTGGTGGCAGAGTTGCTCTGTCCTTCATCTGAATACTGACAAGGATACTGTAATGGCTCATCTGCTCCTGGAAAGTACTATATATAAAAAAGTAGACTACAGCTTAAAATTTCCTTAATGCAAATTAAATCCTGTTAATACTTTATTTTCCCTAAGATATTTACTAAATTTGTAGGTGCCTAAGTATTTTATTTTACAAAGATTACAATAATGTACTCTTGAATTTCAACTTTGATCAATGCCATGCACCTACCTAAGAATCTAGTTTACATTGGAGTCTAGATAGTCTTGAAGAAAACAGCAAATATCTCTCTAGAGAAACATATGAAATAAAATAGTATCATTTCTCATAATTACATAAAACATACTCATGTTCTCATGTAGTGATGTCAACTTCTGAACTTTTGCAGTGATTGTTAGTCTGATGACTGAGACTGGTATAACATAGAATAATTGTTAGAACATTTTAAATATTAAGAGGATAGCTTATGAATGTCTTTCTACAAACTGGAGGCATAATATTCAAAGTGTATGCTGGGAAAAAAATTAAGAGTTTAGAGAAAAAAAGGAAAGGTATTCTCCTCAAATTAGACAAAGCACAGAGAAACACAAGTACAACTTCAACAATTTATATATTCCAAAGTTTTAAGTAATTTGACTACAGAGACTAAGTTATTTTCTTATACGCACACCTTTAGGGACTAGGGTTCTATATATGACTGGTATCCAAATATGATGGTAAACTTTTAGATTACTTCAAGCTGCTTTGCCTAAGTAATTTTCAAAAGATTGAACAAACCACATTTTACCATTTAGGAAATCACTTAGTCTATATTTAAGGAGACTGTAAGATTCTTCTACTGAACAAACTGTTCCAAAATTTAGGCACTTCCATATATATGTGAACTTTTTAAAGCCAATATATCACTTCACAGTTTTTGTTAATGTACCAAAAACCAGAGGTATAAAATATTCCAAATAATTCTAAAGGTGCTTGATTCATAGACTAGGAAAATTTGATAATCATTTAAAAAGAATTCTTCTAAACAGAAGAAAGTTAAACTTTTTACTGGGATATGAAAACCCAAAATAGGCAACAAAAAAAACCAAACAGTAAAATTCAGTCAAATAAATGTGTCTGAGAATGCAACCTACTGCCTTGCATAATGCCTGATGAAAATCGGTATCAGAAAAATGTAAAATTTAGTTTAGCATGTACTGAAGTCATAATATTAATATATCTAAGTCCTGTGAAGGCTTTAGAGACTATTTGTTTCTCTCACATTACAATGAGGCAACAAGCCTGTAGACAAACATACTTGTCCACCAATGTAAGCAAAAAGAAAATGCAAGTCTAGAAACCCAGTCTAGTCATCTTTCCAGTGATAAAGAACTAGATTTTTCTCCTCTCAAAATAATGTTTCCTCTTCTATGAGTAATAAATGCCCATTCTAACTTAGAGAACACAGAAATGTATAAAACAGAATATATTAATATCTCTTTTACTTTAAAATCCCATTAAAACTCAGCACAGATTAAATTCCCTAAATCCAAAGCCCCTCAAACGAAGGATTATACCCGCATCAAGTGAGTCATTATTTTCACAATTTCCTCCATTGAAGGGCGCTGGGAAGGATCTTTAGACCAACAACGAGTCATCAGGCTCTCAATGGGCTTAGGTAAATTTTTGATCAGTGGTGGTCGAGTACCTACAGTTGAAAATTAGAGGAAGGGGGGAAGAATGTATTTACCCAAAGAATGAGGCAAACTCTTTGTACGTATTTCCAAAGTGGTAATTATTTTATGATCTTATAGTTTAAGACCTATAATTTGGCGTAATAAAAGTGCTATGTAACTTTATTAATTAAAAAGTTAGTTATTTTACTCCTTACTTTACCAACGTTCAATTACTGACAACTGATAGCAAGCAAGCTGTCCTGGTCAATGTTGTCATAGTCTCTACAATAATACTAACGGCAGTAATATTAAAGGCAGTATAGCAAACTGGTAAAAACACCTGAGATTACTCAGATGATGGTACTGTTTGATAAATCTATGAATAACCTAAACAGTTGGGCAAACATTTGTTTTTATACTTGTGGAATAATGTAAAAAATGGCTGTTAGCCACAATGATTATAAACAAGTCAATAAATGAAATAACTGAGAGTGACGCTAAAGAAGGTAAGTAGTTTACCTCCATAAAAAGCAATTTTCCCAAGCAAATGTAAAGTAACTTTACTAATGACGAGGATGCATTCTAACAACATATGCGGTTAAAAACATTACTAGAGCTATAGAAGGAACAGGAGGGATGCAAGGACATTGAGTCTGTAAGTCAATATGACTGAAAATATGAGCATTCAAGTCAGAAGCATCTGGATTTGAATCCCAGCTCTACCACTTACTAATCTTCCGACCTTGAGCAAGTTATTTAACCTCTCTAAGCCTCAGTTTCCTAATCTGTAAAATGAGGCAATAGTACTCACCTTTTAAGGGTGGGTGAGAATATAAAAAGATACAATATGTGAAGCATTATTTTCTTTGCTTTTTCTCCTTGATGAGGCCCTGGCTTCCTCAGGAGAAAAAGGCTATTAACTCTCCAGCTGTATTAACTATGTGAGAAATTTTACATATATATTTATTTTATTTTTTCCAGATTCCAGCCTGATGCTTCTCCCAAAAAGAGTGCCAATCTATACAGTTGGTGTACTGATGGCCTTTCCCTAATCAGCACAGCCAGTGAACGTCCTCAGCCACATGTGTAGACCAGGACTACTCTTAATGTTGCTCTGCTGGACTCTGGGGCAGGGACAGGGTGAAATCTGGTAATAGTAGTCTTAACAAAGATTTGTACATTTTAACGTTAGAGATAAACAGTATTCTTTAGGGAGGGAGACAGCGACAGTCTTCCAAGTAGAAAATATACAAGATACATTTAAGAAAAACTTCTTTTTACGAACCGTTATGAACAGCCCACATGATTCGGAAAGCTGGGCCACCAATCTCATCAAAGGGTTTCCGACGCGTTATCACTTCCCAAAGAATAATACCCCAGCTGAAGACGTCACATTTTTCACTGTAATTACTACCTAGGGAAAAAAAGGTAGTATATAACATAAAGACTATTTTTCTACAAACAATTGCTGAAATTTTAAGAATGGGTATCATGGATAAAAACAAGAGGCTGTCACATGCATGTTGTTGAAAATGTCTTTTCAACATTTTTAAATGAATTATCAACAATACACTAAAAAAGTCTACTTCAGAGATTCTGTTATTTTCTATCTTTGCATCAAGAGGCATAGGACTTGACTTTTATGTATTTAGACTGATACTTCCTCTGGGGCAGAGTATGCAACATCTGTACATTCCTTTATGTTATTTATTACTATTTTATTCTGAGACAGGGTCTCACTCTCTCATCCAGGCTGGAGCTCAGTGCAGCCTCAAATTCTTGGGTTCAAGTGATCCCCCTGAGTAGCTGGGATTATAGGCGTGCACCGGCACACCTGGTTAATTTAAAAAAATATTTTGTAGAGATGGGGTCTTGCCATGTTACCCAGGCTGGTCTCAAACTCCTGGGCTCAACTGATCCTTCTGCTCTGGCCTCCCAAAGCACTGTGATCACAGGAATGAGCCACTGTGCCTGCTTTCCTTTCTGCTATTTTTGAATCTTACATTTTCTTCCCATTCTCTGATGGACAGCGGTGCTATGCTATCAAAGAAGAACTTTCTAATTTAGTGTTACAATTTTTTCCTCAATATAGGGTGAGAGAAAATTCTTAATTTTTAAACTTAAACATAAGTTGTAAGTAATGAAAATTACAGAAAACCTGAGATATACAGCAAAATTTACAGACTACTAAGTAGGTGATTGAATCAGCACAATAAAAACCCTTCATAACCTCCTGAAAACAAATAAATGAAAACTCAACTCACTGTAAGAATGAACAATTATTACAGCTGTAGCTTTACCTGCTAAGCAGTACACTGTAATATAGCACTATAACCCATGTTACAATCTAATTTGGGCTACAGGTTGACATCTTTAGGAAATGAAGAAACTTATACAGCCTAACAGTCTGTGTTTTGTTGCTCTGGACAATTAAGGGTTGTCTAGAGCAACAAAATTCATCTTCCATATAAATGAATCTTTTTGCTCTCTACATAAAGATATATTCAATAAGTCATTCATTTTAAAACAATATCAAATGTATACATTCTGTATTTGAAACAGGAGGCATTATTTAATCTTGTGTAATATAACACCTGATTGCCCATTCACTATTAAATTGAATTTTAGGGTAAAAGAGCTTCACTCAGGTGACTAGTTGTATTGCAATTTCTCTTTATCTGGGGTGGCTAAAATCAAACAGAAAACCAAAAAACTTTAAAGTCATCAAAAATAAAAGAAATAAGCTATAATCAGAGTCTGATTAACTGAATGTATATGAATTTTATGGGCATTCACACTTCCCAACATACAAATCACAAACCTTCAGTTCAAACTCTCTCATTTGAAATATAATTTAATGTTTTTATACAGAAACCTAGCATATAATTTACAGACAACTCTTTTAGAACTTCAGTGATATATGGAGGTATAAAAGAAGGTAAACATGTAAGCTTGCTTTTTATTTGTAATTTTTAGTATCTTAATATCTTTGTAATTTCTGTCCAATTACTTGTATTATTTTTAAGGCATTCTCATATAAACTTTAGGGCTCTCAATTTTTAATTGCTAGGAAACCAATAAAAAAGCATAGTTAATTCTCATTATTCCTGGTATTTACGTTCTATAGTTTCTGAGAACACTGAATTAGTGAACATCAAATCATTGCTCCTAGGGGAAATATAGGGTTAGGTTGCTGTGTGCCTCTGGTCACCATATTTTTGTTAACTGATCAATATATAACCTTGTTTGATGTGTGTTTCTGCTTAAAAACAGCTTATTCATATATACTATTGATTCATTAACACTAAAACTCATAGCCAACATTTCTATCACTCATGCCTGAATGAAGATAATCTAACACATGTACAGTGTCTATTCAGATACATCATAGCCTTTTTATACTTAGGCAGTACTATGCTTGAGGGCCATTTTAAATAGCAAAATTACTAACAAAAATCACAAAAATGAAAAAGGTAAGGCTCTAAACAGTACAAAAAGGACAGCTGTTTACAGCATGAGACCTGAAGTAACACGGAAGAGCATTATCTTGTTCAACCTCAGCTAGGAACATGTGTTAGATGACTCAAAATTTGCACTGCTCAGCACATGCACACTGTCTGCAAATAGTCATGAAAGCACTGTCTGCAAATAACCACGAAAGCACCATAAGTATTAATTCTGGGGTTACAAATAAAGGTTAGCAAATAGGCAATTTTGCAATTATGAAATTGGTGAATAATGAGGATCAACTGTATATATGCTTGAATCTGCATAGAAGATTTACATTTTACTATAAAATTTAGTACATAACACTATATTTAATACCTCCTTAGACTTCATTGTATACTTTAAAATGATGTATTATGCAGAAATAAAACCATGGGAATGTGGAAAATCTATAAATACATACTGAATTCACAAGGAGTGAGGGAGATTATCAAACATACCATACTTTTGCCATTTTACCTTCAAACACTTCAGGTGCCATCCAAGCAGCACTCCCCTTGTTATTGGTCATGTGTGTCTGAATGTCACAGGCTGTACCAAAATCACAAATTTTTAGAACTGTCCCCCCTGCAACCAGCAGTAAGCTGTTTTAAAAAAACAAAAAATATCAAAAATTGTACGGCCAACATTTAAAAAAATTCTACAATAAAAGAAGAGACATTTGTGGAAATGGAAAAGATTAAGCAAAACGAATGTTATCATTCAACTTTTGTGAAATGACCAACTTATTTGGTCACTATAAAAGCCTAACAGTTCGGAGTAATATAAGCAGAAATTAATTGGCCATAACCTAGCTCTCTTTGGAAGGCTGCTAGACTCACATTTTGATGTCTTCATCTCTAGCTCCATAATCTTTCCTGATCATACTTCTCTCTGGCCAAAATAAAATTTGGGGTTTAAAAGACTTCTAGTAGGTCAACATTATGGTGTCCTGAAATGGGAGTTTAATCATAAATATGTATTACTTGAAAAATAGTAACACTACGTAATTTAATAGGCCAATATACAAGGAAAAAAATGGTCCTTAATTTAAATGTCTTTATTTTGAAGATACTTCTAAAAGTGTTCAATCTCAAAACCATTTTTGTGTTTAGAATATGTATGTGTGGGAGGAATACAAATCTATTACAGCTAAATGAACTAATGAAAGATGTCTGGAAAATTTTCTGAACTTAAGATTCAGACTTTCCTAGGTGCACTATTAGTCAACCACAATCACCAAGTAGCATACTCTTACAAGGTTTTGTTTTTCATGACAAACAGAAATAGCAATGGTTATTTCTATTCCCATAGAATGTGCAAATATAATTTGCACAATCACACTGTAGTAATATCCAATAGCAGTATATAGGAATTCATTTTAATTACAAGTCTTAAAAACTTTTTATATCTGGAGAGGTTATTTAGAAAATTTCTTCTCTTTTAGTCCAGTGTGACTAAAATAAGTCAGATAAACTACTATTCACAGTTCCATGGTACCAAAAAGACTTATAATCATTTCCAGTTTACCTCTGTAGGTAGTTCAACAAAAAAATTTCCCACCATCTCAATGTTTTGTTCAAACTCTTATACTTTTTAACCAAGAAAATTATAAGAACTCTGTAACTAGTTTCCTTGTTTTATACTGGTATATTAAAGATATCAAGGCTGGGTGTGGTGGCTCACGCCTGTAATCCCAGCACTTTTAAGCTGAGGCGGGCGGATCACCTGAAGTCAGGAGTTCAAGACCAGCCTGACCAACATGGTGAAACCCTGTCTCAAAAAAAAAAAAAAAAAAAAAAAAAAAAAAAAAAAAAAAAAAAAAAAAAAAAAAAAAAAAAAAAAAAAAAGAAAAAGAAAAAGAAAAAGAAAAGATATCAAGATAATTTCTGATAATTCAAGATAATTTTCCTGAATGACTTTTATGTTAGTATTCCTTTATTCAACTTCAAAAGTTCACCAGCCTTGAACATGAAATTCAGGGCTCACTGAAATCTGAACTTAAAGTATCTTTGTAGGCTTAGCTTCACACAGTTAAGCCTAAAAATATGTATTAATTTCTAATGTACATGTGAATAAACTTGCAAAAGATAAAATATGGGCACAAGCACATCTTGATAGTTTATAAAACATCTCCCTAGATCATCAGGTACTTTCTTTAGATACCATTCTGAGGAACTCTTCCTGACCACAGAATCTGTAGGTTTTCCACTGACACTAAGCAGGTATTCATGTACACCCAATTGTATGCAAAAGCATAGCCATTCCAACGAATTTTCTTTTCCCCAGTGCTTTCTGAATTGGAATCATTTCTGATTCTAAAGTCCAATTTGTATAGCAGGGGCTCCAAAGACGATCTGCAAAGGTGAATCTAATCATGGAGAGGCCTGGAATAAATGACCTAGACCAGACCTTCTATAAGTATCGTATTTACTAGCAAAAGGAGAATCTTTTTCTACAAATGATTTTAGAGAGATATATCTGGTTGAACTAGGCTGATTAAATAAACCTAAAATTTATGGGGCATGGTTGAAGATTGGGGATAGCAGTTAAGCTGTGTAATTAGTGCAATGTAAAAGATGTTAGAAAATGGAAATGACTTCCTTTTGTAAGATATTTCTCCATACACTGTTCAATAACTAATCATTTATTCCAAAGCCAAAACACCTTGTAATGAGGGGAGAAAAAAGACACTTTTGGGTGTTACATCAGATGTGTTCAAGCTCTTTTAGGAAAAGAATGCTTTGGCTGTACCTGATGCTTGCCTATATCCTTTGGATCATTTGTCAATTTGTTCCAGTTAAGGGCTGTGATTCTCATGAGTCTCCTTTAATAATTCAACTCTGTTAATACAGTGGGAAACGGACCACTGAATATTCATAACCGGGAAAAAAGGCTAAGTGATTTCTTCATTAGTTAAGGCAGCTAACTAAGATAACAGCCTTAGGAAAAATAAAGGCTTAAACATTATTTTATCAGTGACCTGGGGAAATAGAAATCAATTTAAGCTTAGGAGTAGAGATAAGATACACTAGCAAGAACAGTGATTTTAAGAGTTGGAACCTATGTAGAGTATATCAGATTAGACCTGAGAGTGACAAGTTACACCCAGAAGGGTTGTTTTAATGCTTTGAGCCAGTATTAAGAGAATGAAATAACTGAAGACTGTACTGATTTCCTAAGGGAAACCTCTTCTGTAAAGACTAATGTGCTGGGGTGGGAGCTTGGTGGAGGGTAAAGAAGGTATGTGGAGACTATTTTTACTCTGTCACAGGTGCATAAAAGAAAAAAAGAGAAAAGTAAACAATATGTTTTATGTGTATGTTTTCTTTAACCAAATACCTATACAAAAAAAACTCCAAAGTTTTAGTTTTTAAAAATACTTATCTAAACAATTTGTAAGTTTTTTAAAGTCCCAAGGATTCATATTATAAAGACTTCCAGAATATTTTAAATTTCTACCCAGATGCCAAGAAATGCCCTTTTACTTTCCTCTGAAAGAGCAAGTAATAACAACTCTGCAAATTTTTGTAGAATGTCTATGTGCTAGGTGTTAGGCACGCAGCACAAAAAAAAAAAAAAAAAAAAAAAAAAAAGAAAGAAAAAGTCAGACCTGTCTCTGCTCTCAAGGAATTGCCTAAGAGTAACATTATACACTGAAGGCACAAAATGAGATTTTTATAGGCTGACAGATTCTAGAAGTATGTTGCTAATCTAAGGCAGAAGTTACTAAAAATCCCACTAAAGACAACATCTGAAATGCAAGCTTAGATAAATGACAAAATGATGAAGGTGAATTAAAAGTAAACATTGAGAAAGCCAAATAGAGAAAAGAGACACTCTTGTAAAATAATCAGCTTGAATTAGAGAGTGGGTTGGGGGTGGCAAGATCGAGAGAGAAGGAGGAAGGTGCTTAGGGCTATCACATTATCAGAACTTACTTTGGTGGTTTCAGGTCCCTGTGAATTAGTGCTTTGGGTTGCATGCTGTGAAGATAAGCCACTCCTTGGGAACACTGTAAACACCAACTCATTGCGTGGGCTGCAGTATAATATGGCAATGGTTCAGCACCATGCAGCACTGCAAAAGAAAGGCACAAACTAAAAAGAACTTTATTGCATTTAACAAAAGACACAATGTGAATGCAAGCACTTTTAGAACACATGACCAGGTATTTTTCTACATATGCTCCATCAGTCCGGCTTTTAATTTTTTTTCTAAATAAAAAAGATGGAAATATCTAATAATTTTGAGTGGATAATGGCCATAATAGTATGTAACATTTAATAGTATACCTAGTAAATGTTATTCATGCATTCAAGTAAAATCAATTATCATGCTTTTTCAAACTGATAAAGACTTTTATACACTAATATAAATTATGAGCAGTTTTATGGCACACTACTACAAGAGAGAGGCAGAGAATAGTACAGAAAGAAATAAATAAAACAATGTATATCAAGTTGTTTGCACCTGTACTTTCTATAATGGCTAAAAACCAGAAGTAGTTCAACCAAAAAAAATAATGGGGTATTAGATATCCATCAACAGTGAGATGAACACATGGGCAGTAAATATGAGTAAAAGTTTACATAAAATAGTGTTTATTAAAAAATAAAATGTAACAACTTGTTTTATATAACTGGTACTATAATAGACAATACATTTCTGCATATGGTTGGTATTTTTAGGGTAAAAGAGCTCTGTTCCACAAAGGTAACTACACAAAGTTTTCTTTTCATTGCTACAAATAAAATGTTCTGTGAAGTGAGTTTTCACATTTGTTTTTTAAAAAAAATTGAAAAATAGAAAAAATGGAGCAGAGTGAAATGAAAACATGGGTAAAGAGTTTTAAAATGAGAAGGTTTAAAGTTAGGAGATGGCAAAAAGAAAAATGTCTGAAGATATTTTAAAATCTATTTAATAAGTAATTTTTACTTAAATGCTTTTAATGAAATGCAAAGTACTATCTACTTAAAAAACTGACAGACCTCTAAATTTCATATACTAATGTTATAGAATCTTTTCATTTTTACTCTTTGGCAGATTTTTAAAAATTACTTCCTTTTGAGACTCTGACAGCAAATTGTGAAGAATGTTAAACAACTTACAGTTTATAGTAAAAGTTTTCAAATTATTTTAATCTACTAGATAAAGACAGGTCTAATGACACTCACCATTATATAAAGAGCCCCCTTCAGCATACTCCATCACAAGACACACCTAAAGGAAACATATACCAGAAGAATGAACCAAGAAGCTACTGCATCTTAGGGCCTTTGAGAGAGAATTTGATTCACTCCCCTGATTTTATAGATATATTCAAAGTCATTCTTTTGGCCCCTACTATGTGAATGGTACTAGGGAAGGAAAAGATATCTATGACCTAAGACTGTCTTCTAGGAGTCCACCAAGAGTAAAGATGCATGTAAAATATAATCACAAGATATTCTGGAGACTCTTCCAGTACCAGTAAGTAGGTACTGCCACAGGATATCAAAAGCCTCATAAGAAGATGAGGTTATTAGATAAGAGCACACAAAACAACTCTTCTGATATACTGCTTTGCTAAAAGACTAGAAACAAGTCAAATGAACAAACTATAAGTGTTCTTTCAGAAACACATCTAAGATAGTAGATCAAAATAGCTACATAAACTACAGACTTAGATCTGCCATGTCATTTCTCACAGACACGTGATAATGAAAAAGTACAAACTTACTGGATTCAAGCAGGCTCCATAAAGCTTTACAATATTAGGATGGTTCACACGGGATAACTGCCGAAGCTGTTAAAAAATTCAGGTTTCTTTTAAAAAGTGATAACTTTTGAAGTACCAATTTCATAGTATCATTAAAATCTTACTGCTGTACAAAACATTTGTTTACATCATTCAACAATCACTATTTACTATGTAACAGGCTTTGTAGTCATAGCCACTGAAAATACCAAGTGCCTACCCAGAATGGCACAGAATCCCTGTTCTCCAGCTCATATAGTTTAGTTGGAGAGGCAGACACGTAAATGAATAATTAAATCAATGTGCAAAGTGCTGTAACAGGAGTTATGAACAAGGCATGATGAGTACATAGAATAAGAAGAGATTAACTCTGACAAGAAATGTTAGGATATGATCCCAGAGATGGTACTAAGCTACATTATCCAAACCAGAAGAAGTCATGTTATCATTGTAACCATTATCTTCACAGCTATGACTGAATGGTCTAGCTACTCTGTGTGGAGCCCTGATGTGCATTTTATAGATATTGTATAATTATCACAACTCTGCAAGGTAGGTATTATCATTTCTATTTTAAAGATGAGACTTTAACCTTAAAGCTCAGAGAGGGTTAGATGACTTGTTCTATAGCAAAGAAGTGGGGTTTAAACTTTAGTCTACCTCACTTAAAATGCGTACTCTCTCTGTCTACTTGCCTCCATTCCGTTTCTCATTTCTCGAGTTAATTCTCTCGTCTCCATTCCCACTGCTATTGCCTTAGTAATCCCAACCATAGTCTTCTAGCTGATTTTCCTCTTTCAGTTTTAATCTTCCTTGATCCAGTGATCCATATTGAGGTCAATGAAGGGTTTGGTTATACTCACTTATCTTGTTCTATATCTCAAACTTTTTTCATTCTTTCTTTTCAGACAGGTTTTGCTCTGCCTCCTGGACTCAAGCAATCCTCCTACCTCAGCCTCTGGAGTAGCTGGGACTATAGGTGCACAGCCACCATGCTAAGCTAATTTTGGTATTTTTTGTAGAGATGCAGGTTCACCATGTTGCCCAGGCTGATCTCAAACTCCTGGGCTCAAGCAACTCATCTGCTATTCTCAAAGTGATGGGTATATTACAGGTGTGAGCCATCGTGCCTGTCTTCAAACTTCTTTCTATTAATGCATCCCTCTTCACAGCAAACTGCTTCTTGCTCTCATGCTTTTCTCCCTTCTTCTCTCTTTTCTGCCCTTTTCTCTCTCTTCTTCCTCTTCTCTATTATATACATTATGCTGCTGGCTCATATTCAGTCCTCTAATGTCTCTAAATCTTTACATTGGCTTTACTATTTAGAGCCAACATGTGTGGACTTTTGGTGATAACAGAAGAATTAATATCACTATTTATTATATTTATTTACTATATGAAAATATATGTACTATAGTTCATCTTGCTAAGGTTCAGCACTGAGATTCAGATAGCAGATTATAAAAGCATTTTTTCTTCCTCTCTCCCTAAGTCCCACTAAGATGGTAAAGATTTTAAAAACGTTAAGGCATAACCTCAGAAGGATGAAGAGAATGTAAAAGCTGGAAAGCAAATGAACAGCAATAACTGATACAGGTGACCTAGAAGAGCTGCATCATAAACTGGAAATGAGAAAAATGGAGAAACCAGATTTAGCTCACAAAGCTTCCAAAATGTTGGGGAGTGGTGGCAGAACTAGATACCTATGCAAGTGAGCTAATCAAAGGATAGGGCAGGGGACAGGTTAAAAGTTAGACCCAAAGATTCCTTCCTTGACTTCAAACAGCTCAATGACTATCTCTTATCATCCCCACAGAAAACTAGAGGTTGATTCTTTAGACAAGGGGTAATAAACAGCATCTGGAATGCGGACACCAAACATAAAGGAAGGAATGAGCTCAAAGTAGTTGTTTCTGGGAAGCAGAAAATTAGATTGGATGGGGTACCGGAGACTGAAGTCTTTTTTACTAAGAATTTTTGCAGAACCATCTGATTTTTTTTATATTACATGCACATCTAATTCTAATTTGAAAAATTTTCTCCATGCTATTATGATCTTTTTGATTTGTAATTCCTAATGTTTAATACATATGTTATTTCACCCAGCTTTGTGAAACCGCTAATGTAAAATGAAATGATCAATGACTTCATCTAAACTGTAATAAAAATATTGCATAAAACAAAGCTGAGGCCAGACTCCCAGAGCATACTACTAGAAATCACCTTTCTTCATGCTGACATCAAATCACTTATCAGCACTTCTCAACTCACTCAGCTACTTACACATCACTTCCTCATATCACAAGTCCTCATTTTACCATTTATACATTAAAAAATATCATGAAGTATATTTTGAAATTATGATTAAATGAAAAAAGAGATAAAAACTCAGAAGGCTTATAAGATAGAGGTCATTTATCCATTGGCCAATGAGGTTTAACAGTGATGAAAACATTGATTTAACCAAATAATGTGATCTAATACACAAAATAACAAAGTTAATAAAGGACAAATTTGATAATATGTGAATCTCACAATTACTGGATTTTTCTTCATCATTCAAATTTAATCTATTTCTAAAAGAACAGTTGCAAATTTTCATGCTGAATAAGAAAAACCAAATTTGAAATAATTTTTCTTTAAAATAATCTCATTTGAGTTTCTAAAAACATTCTGTTATAAATGAGTGTATAAAATTTCTTAATTTTACGTAATGGGAAAGCATACCATTTCTTTTCTATTTTAAAATTAAAATACTATGCCTTGAAATAGATCTGAATTCCATGGATGAAACTGTTTTAATTCAGGGGTGAATTAATTTATGTAGTTAAGTCTCTTTTCCCCTAATTTTTAATCAGAATTAAGAGTATTAATGAAAAAATGTTCCTAGGGCACTACCTTTGATTAAACCAAATTGCTGATGTTCATGTATACAAAGAAATGACACCTGAGAAATCTATCTGTTTCATAACATTAAATTCACAGAGTATCTTAGGTGCAGAACTACATAACAGAAATGACATGGCAACTTACCTCTACGATAAAAGCTTTCCTCTCAGATTCACTTTCTATTTGTTTAATAGCAACATCTTTTGCTCTCCACTTTGCTTTGCAAACAACTCCAAAGGCTCCTCTTCCAACAACCTGAGTTAAAGAAACAAAGAAACAAAGAAACAAAAAAGAATTGGAATCAAATAGATCCAGAACAATATAAAAAAACTGAAGCCAACCTTTAAGACTTTAAATTAAAAAAAAAAAAGGTGAGGTGGAAATCAACAGTATCTGGATTTGCCACTGAACCAGTATGAATTTTTGTTAAAGTGAGAAGATAAGTAAATGCATACTTGTCTCTATCTTTGAAAATTTATGATCTGGACACCCATTCATTCTCAAGTAAAACCAAAAAAGGCACACGGAGGAACAAAGTAAAGTGATTTGTTAAATGAAGAAATAAAAATTGAAACAGGCAAGATGAATCAGAAGACAGAGATGATGTGGAAAAAGAAAAAGCAGGAATATGTAATAAATATTTTCAGCTATCATATTAAAGAAATTAAAAATAGTCTTTGAATAATTGAGTAGAGATAGGGAATGAAGAGAAAGGTATAAATATAGATGTTAAAAGATTGGACATGAAGGACAGACAAAATATAGTATTATTTATTCCATGGCATTTTATTCAGCAAGAAAAACTACAAAAACATTACGCTAAGTGAAAGAAGCCAGAGACCAGAGACCGCATATTGTATGGTTCCATTATACAATTTGTTCAGAAAAGGCAAATCTTTAAAGATGGGTACCTGGGTCCAAGGGTGAAAATCAGAATTAACAGTAAATGAGTAGCAGGTATCCTGATAAAGTGATGAAATGATTAAAAACAACAACAACAACAACAAAAAAACCACCAAAACCTAATTTATGGTGGTGGCTAAAAACTTGGTAAATTTGCAAAACCCACCAAATTGTACACTTCAAATGGGTGGATTTTATGATGTGTAAAATATATCTTATTAATTTTTCAAAAGTCATAAAAATAAAGATCAGCCATGTATCATATACTGTTGAAGCCAACTGGTGAGTACTGCATGGATTCACTGCTCTCTCATGTTGTCCTATTTTTACAAATGTTTGAAATTTTCCATAATATAAAAAAAATTGAAGAATACAAAAACAGCTTTTGAAACTTGTTAGAATAAAATCATCTGGACTGGGGGCACCAAACATAAATGAAGGAATGAGCTCAAAGTTGTCTCTGGGAAGCAGAAAATTAGACTGGAGGAGATGTGGGAGACTAAAGTCTTTTTTACTAAGAATTTTTGGAGAACCATTTGATTTTTTATATTACATGCACATCTAATTCTGATTTAAAAAATTTTCTCCATGCTATTACAATCTTTTTGATTTGTGATAGATTTTATCACTGTAAAAGGACCTTAGTTAAGTGCCATCTACTTAAATCTTTCAACTTCCAATGAATCTAAGCACTTTGTATCAAGGCCTTTTTCTTTAGCGAAAAATCTGCATCTGTTAAGCAGGCACTTAACTAATGCTTTACATACATTACCTTATTTACACAGGCCTTCAAGGCAGGTACTAAGGCTATCCTCATTTTACTGTTGAAGTGCCTAGCTTTAAAGAAGTAAACTAACTTGCCCAAGGCTATATAGCTAACAAGTGTTAAAAGTGCAGTCTGAGGCCAGGTAGTCTAATATCGGAATGTTAACAATCCTAATTTGTAACATATATAAAGCCCTATGTCGGGAAGTAGAAGTTAATGTCTTCCCTCGGAGAAACTTTCACTTTAAACTTACAGGAACAAATTATTGGCACAAAACCCTTCTATAACAAAGCTGACTATAGCTATGTTGATCACATGATTTATTATCTAACTGCGGGCACTCTGTAGAGGAAAAAGGGAGCATTAATAATAATATTAGGACAGCAGTTGTAAACTGGGATGTGTATGGCCACTCTAGGCATAGCTTAAATTCCACTACATGAATCATATAAGGCAGAATGAACATTTATTATATTGTTCAAGATCTAAAGCCACTCAAATGGTTAACATTTATTGAATGTTTACTATGTACATGGTACTATTCTATGTGCTTTTCACGCATTAACACATTTATTTCTCTTCCATTTAAAAGGGAGGCAAATGTAGTCACATGGTTGTAACTTGCCCAAGATCGGATGGTCAGAAAATATGCAGAGAAGTCAGGATTTGAAGCCTAGAGCGTGTAATAATGAACATACTCTATATTCAGCTTCTGTTCATCACTGACTTAAAGGAAATGGGGCTGCCTCTAGGCAAAATTGCAAAGTAGGCCAACATCTCTAGTAGTCTTTCTTTTGTTGACATTCCATTTTACTTCTCTTAGCCCTGGGCACTCAGTGTTCTGTGATTTAGGTTCTTGTTCTCCTTCACAACTCTCATCAGACATTTTGTACTTGCCATTCAATTACTTTATTGTGAACAGAAGATACTGGCTACCTGGTACCATTAGAATAAATGAAAGAGCACACCCAGGCTCTGAAATACTTGAGTTTGAATGTAGGGCTCTGTCTACCTATTAGCTCTTAATGGTAGACAAGTTTGAGTTTGTTTTCTCAACAGTAAAATGGAGGTGCTGAAAAAATGGAGGTGCTGACGTTTTCCGTTTTGAATATCTATAGGGTTCATTAAGTTAAAACCAGGTACTTCCTCAAATATTTCAAAGAATAGTAAGTGCTTGGAATTGGGTATGAATCGGTATAAAGGGCTGTAGTATTCATTTCTTTTCTTTCTTTTTTTTGAGGGGGGAGGGTAGAGATGGGACCCCACTATGTTGCCCAGGCTGGTCCTGAATCCCTGGACTCAAGTAATCTTCCTGCCTCAGCCTTCTGAAGCACTGGGATTATAGGCATGAGCCACTGCACCTGACCTGTAGTAGTCATTTCAATCACAATAAACTAAGATGAATAGCAAGCAGGTCCTAAAAAATTTCAACTTAGTGTCAACATTGGTCTAAGAAGATATGCATAGAGACCAGACTATCTATTGATATTATTATTAAATAATAAATGATCATGAAGTAATTTATTCTTCAACCGTGTATTATATAAATATATCATAGCAACTGATACTTACTAGGAATCCCCTTGTTTCATTTTTCTATTCTGAGGAATGTCCATGCAGGGATTCCAAACATTATCTATATTTGTGAATCAAATGTTTGTCATAAAAATTCGACTATTTGTGATTCACAAGTGCCACCTAGTGATGAGAGTAGAGATGATTCTGAGCTTTCAACTTAAAATCATGGGAACAAAATGGGACTAAATGATAAACTTTCTCCTTTTTGCTCAAGAAAGCAATTTTCTAGAACACCTTAAAATATAAAGCAGGGAGCACATGGGCTCAAGAAGCCTCTGCTGTTATTAGGGCCATAAGATATTTCATATGCACAGTACAAGGACAGGATGTAAAATTATAATAAAGGTTAAGATATCCAAGGTTGTACTGAACTGAAATATATGACAGAAATAATAACTGCTGTGAATTCAAAGGAATGAGATTATAAGCACAGTCAATACTTAAGGAATTAAGTTTCTGTGTATCAAGACTTTCATTTTTAAAAACAGCATAAAGGTAGATATACTGGTGATGAGAAGAAAAAGTATAAAGAATGGACCCCTGCCTCCATGGAATGAAGGTGAGGTAGAGAAGAAATTTAAGATTAAATAATAGTATGTAAAAACTTTTAAATGTTTACCAACTGAAGAGAGCCAAAGGTAAGAGTCTATGATGAAGGCTAATGAACTCCTCCCTCCACTTTTTCAGGATAGGGTAAGGGAAGGGATTCAAGAGCAAAAAGACTCATACCCCTCTCTCCTCACTTAGATCCCTAAGCAGGCATTGTCACAAAATGCGCTCTGCAAACACCAGAAACTTCAAAGGAGTAAGGATTGTGGCAAGCAAGACAGACCAAGGAAGGCTCTATCCTGGGTTCCCTCAGCCCCAGTAGAACATGTAAGGGATACAGAAAAACTCTTGTGAAGCAAAAAGCAAGGTAACTGAGAATGAAGGAGTCTTCTGACTGCAGGAAGGAGGCTGCTATAGGGCAGTGTTGGGACCTACATCAGAGTTTATGGAATGGTAGCTTAATGAAGAACACAGCTGGGTTTCAGAGGATTAATGAAAGCCAAGGGGAAGGCCCGGTCAGCAAGTAGGGAGAAATGGGTCAGGTCTTTTGCCTTCAAGGGATGCAAGTGAGGTCTGATGCTGAAAGAATGATGAACTTCATTTCTTTACTCCTTAAACCAGTATTTCTTTAGCGCCTACTATATTACCAGCTACTGTTTGGGACATCAGAAATACAGAAAGAAATGACAAAGGCTCTGATCTGCACAAATGTATTTTCTAGCATATGTGGAGGGAGGGTAGAAGGAGAGAAGACAATAGCTACACAAACAAAAGATGAGTAAGAAAAAAATCAGACTTTAAAAAAATGCCAACCGGGCATGGTGGCTCACACCTGTAATCTCAACCTTTTGGGAGGCCAAGGTGGGCGGATCACAAGGTCAGGAGTTTTGAGACCAACCAGGCCAATATGGTGAAATCCCGTTTCTACTAAAAATACAAAAATTAGCTGCGTGTGGTGGCAGGTGCCTGTAGTCCCAGCTACTCGGGAGGCTGAGGCAGAGAATCGCTTGAATTCGGGAGGTGAAGACTGCA
>PVKP010001055.1:131570-161414 GCA_004027715.1 Plecturocebus donacophilus
AAAAAAAAAAAAAAAAAAAAAAAAAAAAAAAAAAAAAAAAAAAAAAAAAAAAAAAAAAAAAAAAAAAAAAAAAAAAAAAAAAAAAAAAAAAAAAAAAAAAAAAAAAAAAAAAAAAAAAAAAAAAAAAAAAAAAAAAAAAAAAGCCGAATAGAACACCAACAAAATAGGATGCTAACTAAGACCAAGAGACTAGTGGCAGCTCCAGGCTGGGCAGCTTGAAAAGGCCATATAAAGAGGTTACTAATCTGATATTTGGATGACACAAGGTACCCACCAAAATATCAGGGAAAGAAACAACTTAACAAAAGCCAAAATAGACAAATGGGACCTAATCAAACTCCACAGCTTTTGCACGGCAAAAGAAACAGTCATTAGAGTGAATCGACAACCAATAGAATGGGAAAAAATTTTTGCAGTCTACCCATCTGACAAAGGGCTGATATCCAGAACTTACAAAGAACTAAAACAGATTTACAAGAAAAAAACAAGCCTATTCAAAAGTGGGCAAAGGATATGAACAGACACTTTACAAAAGAAGACATACATGAGGTCAATAAACATATAAAAAAAACGCTCATCATCATGGGTCATTAGAGAAATGCAAATCAAAACTACATTGAGATACTATCTCATGCCAGTTAGAATGGCGTACATTAAAAAATCTAGAGACAACAGATGCTGGAGAGGATATGGAGAAATAGGAACACTTTTACACTGTTGGTGGGAGTGTTAACTACTTCAACCATTGTGGAAGACAGTGTGGCAATTCCTCAAGGACCTAGAAATAGAAATTCCATTTGACCCAGCAATCCCATTACTGGGTATACATCCAAAGGATTATAAATCATTCTACTATAAGGAAACATGCACACGAATGTTCATTGCAGCACAGTTCACAATAGCAAAGACCTGGAACCAACCCAAATGCCCATCAATGATAGACTGGACAGGGAAAATGTGGCACATATACACCATGGAATATTATGCAGCCATCAAAAATGATGAGTTTGTGTCCTTTGTAGGGACCTGGAAACCATCATTCTCAGCAAACTGACACAAGAACACAAAATCAAACACTGCATGTTCTCACTCATAGGCGGGTGTTGAACAATGAGAACACATGGACACAGGGAGGGGAGCACTACACACTGGGGTCTGTTGGGGGGAAATAGGGGAGGGACAGTGGGGGGTGGGGAGTTCGGGAGAGATAGCATGGGGAGAAATGCCAGATATAGGTGAAGGGGAGGAAGGCAACAAATCACACTGCCACGTGTGTACCTATGCAACCATATTGCATGTTCTTCACATGTACCCCAAAACCTAAAATGCAATAAAAAATAAAATAAAATAAAATAAAAAAAGAAACTAATATAAAACTTTGCCCTAAGGGAAAAGGAAAATCTCACTCTCTTATTCACTCTAATATGTGAGCCCTATCTAAGGGCTATGTGCTATTCTAGGCACTGAAGATACAGGAGTGAACAAACCAAATCAAAATCCTTGTTCTCCTACTACGAAAAGGAGTTTGAAATTCAGTCTATGTGTAACGCGAAGGAACTAGAACGATTCAAGGAAGTAACGATGTTACGTGATTTACACTAAACAAAATCATTACAGCTCTTAAAGAAAGAATTATAGGGAAGCTAGAATATATAAATAGAGACTCATTAGGAAGCCACTACAGCAGCCCAAAGAAGCAATAATAGTTGCAAGGGCAAGGTCAATGGTAGTGCAGAAACTGGGCAGATCTGGGACATGTTTTAGAGGCAGAGTCAATAGGGTTTGCTGATGGTCTGCATGCAGGCAGGACAGGTGGAGAGGAAAAGAAATGAATCAAGAAAAACACCTAGACTGGACAACAGTTTACTGAGGGATAAGAATGACGGATTTTTTTTTTTCATAACTCAGTTTGGTTTTAGTCAAATGAAGTTTAAGACGCTTACTGGATATCCAAGAGGAGATATCTGGTAAGAAGGTAGAAACTTGAGTGAGAGGATCTACGGAGAAGTCAGGCAAAGAGACACAAATTTGGGAGTCAGTAGCATGTAGTCAGTTTTTCTATTCAATCAGTTGGAAAATGTAACCAAAAATAATATGGAGATATTGGGGTCCAGGAACTGAGCTTTGAAGCAGTTCAACATTTCAATCACAAGAAAAGAGAAGGAATGGGCAAGAAATAGGAAGTAACAGTCAATATTGTAGCAGGAAAGTAGGAGAGCGTCAGAGAAGCCAAAAGGAAACGGTGTTCCAGGAGGAAAGCAGATATAAGGACAGTGAAAGCATATGCCAGTGGCTCTAAAAGTGTGGTCTCTGGTTCAGAAGCATCAACATCACCTGGAAATTTATAAGATATAAACTCTCAGGCTGCAACCCAGAATTACTGAGTCTGATGGTAGGGCCAAACAATCCATGTAGTTTTGATGTTTGAAAACCACTGCATTAGGCCAATCCATTAACAACATAATAAGGCAAGATATTTTCGTGGAAGCCATCACACAGACCAGAGAGCCCTCCTTTGCTGTTGATACTAATTTATGGAAGCTTTCCACAGCACCCAGATGTCATCTTGTGCAGGAGAAAGAAAAAATAAAATCCTCATGAAAGAAGACTGAATTTTGAAATAACTGAATTAATCTTGAATTTTCTGAGTCAAAAGATAATTAAAAGAGGTAAGTTTTACACTGAAATTATCCTTGTGGCAAGATTAAATGCTTTTCTCTATTGAGTTGAAAAGAGGAATGACTTATAATTGCAGTTATAGAAAAATAGTTCCATTTCTGAACTGTTCAAAAACAAGTAAGAAATAGAGACAGGAGGTTTTTTATGAGACAGGGTCTAACTCTGTCGCCCATGCCGGAGTGCAGTGGTGTGATCTCGGCTCACTGCAGCCTCCGCCTCTCTGTTTGAAGCAATTCTCCAGCCTCAGTTCACGCAAAAGTAGCTGGGATTACAGGTATGCACCACCATACCCGGCTAATTTTTGTATTTTTAGTAGAGACGAGATTTTGCCATGTTGCCCAGGCTGGTCTTGAACTCCTGAGCTCAAGAGATCTGCCCATGTTGGCCTCCCAAAGTACTGGGATTACAGGCGTGAGCCACTGCTCCTGGCCAGAGACAGGAGTTTTGAGCTTTAAACAAAAAAAGAGTTATAGCATATATCCATAAGAGTAGAAGATAGAATAATTAGATGAGACATACACCTAGTAAAGTTGTTTCATGTTATATTTTGCTCTCCTTCCTCCCACTCTGATATTAGCTCTCTAAGGGAGCAAGTCTGAATGGGCATCAGAGGTGGTAGAAGGTCCTATGTAGCTTGAAAAAAGCTTCCCAGGGCTTACAACTTACTTCTCATCCCTTTCTTCAAGAAATAACGTTTTAAAGAAATGCAATTTTATTATCTGTAGAACGATAATGCAACCTTATATTTAACAATATATTACAATTTGTAAAGCTCCTTCTTACAAATATGATGGAGTTTGAGTTTCACCATAAACCCATGAATATATAGGAGTTTTAATTCCCACTTTAGAGAGAAGAAAACCAAGGCTCCAAGAACTAAAGTTACCTATTCAAGGATCATGGAATTAGTAAATCAGAGTCAGCTTTCAGATATGTTTCATGGTGCCTGCCAGATACACACAGGACTTGGTCCAGTGCCCGGTACAGAGAAAAATGCTACTCAAAGGAAGCAAGTATGATACAACTAACAAAAATCAACTTTTCAAAAGATTATATTCAAATCAGATTTTTAGCTGTTTAGAAGGGGGTTTTAAAAAGCCCTAATCTCCTTTAAGAAAAAAGAGTGAAGTTGGATTAATAGAAGGCTTGTGTATAAAGGGCTTATGGTAGTCTCCAAAGATGGCTGTCAACAATCCCTTCTCTGCCTGTCTCTGCTTAAGAAACAGTTCTATTTTAGCTTCCTTCACTGATTGTTTCTTCCTCTGTCCAAACCTTAGATGCTGACACTTTCCAGGGTTCTGTCCTTGGTCCTTTTCTTTCTGAATCTGTTTTCTAATCTTATGGCTTCATACTTTCAAATCTCTACCATCCAGGTCTTTTGCCCAAGCTCAAGATATATTTAAAACTGCCTTTGAGACTCAGTGGTCCTACAAGCTTCTTAAGTTCAATATGTCAAATACTGACTCCATTATCTGTCCCTCACTAGTACATACTGCAGTTTACCTGACCTTAGTTAAGTAGATTTACAGATATTATCTCATTTTACTTAAGTCAATCCTCACATTTTAGAAAGGTTTTATTTAGAAAGTACTTACTGCAACTTGAGCCATGATCAATTGATAGTATGGAACCACAACTTAAGCTTTGCTAATCACTCTTTCATCTCCCATTATTGAAAAACATCTATTTTATACATACACACTGAAAACTGTGAGTATACAAAACAGAGGATGTTTTGTTTTACCAGTGGGAGACAGACAAGACAAAACAAAAAAATGTGGATACCAGCTCTAACAGGACACGCTGGTTAAGAAATTCATTACTGTCTGTAATTTAGCTCTTTCAGGCTATGTAAAACAGCACTCCACTGACTAGGGAAAATCTTACATGTGTACAGATTTTAAAAATATATCATATATACTTAAGAAAATGTTTCAAATACAAATATCTTGGTAACAAATTTACTTATTGTATTCATCAGGAACATAAAATAGTGAAGATCAGATAGATGTGTAATAATAATATGACTGGACTTCAAAGGCCAAGCCTAAAAACACATAAGGAGATGATGTACATTATTAGATAGGGAGTGAGCCAATGTTACAAACTACAGAAAGCAAATTTGATGTTTTTCTTGACATATGGTAGATTAATAGAAAAAAGTGGCATAGATGACTACTCTTGAGACATACTGGCAACAGAGGTAAACAATGAAAAAACTTAATATTCAAGTTATAAAACAAAGAAAAAAAGCCACTTTTTATTTACTATCAAATTTCTAGTCCACACTACTCACAAATCAAACATGCTTTTTGGATTGTATTCTTTTCTAAATAATATAGTTTATTTGACACACTGTAATTAACATTAAGGTTTTTCATTTTTAAAAATTTTTTATAGAGACAGGGTCTCACTATGTTGCCCAGACTGGTCTCAAACTCCTGGCCTCATACAATCTCTCATCTTGGCCTCCCAAAGTGTTGGGATTACAGGTGTAAGCCACTGCACCTGGCCCAACATTGTTTTAATTGACTGTTTTTTCCCCAAAGCTGAACTTTCATCAAAAGAGTAAAAAAGAGAACATATCAAGTTACAAATAACTCCCCAATTATACACATCCAACTAAGATGGTGACCTACAAATCAATATTTCAGATATTCTTCATAATCCTTTATCTATAAAAAACAGAGGAATGCTAAAAGGACTTTGGTCTTAAAAGGGTGGTGAATTTGGAAATATTTCCTTCTAAATTTATGAATGTTTTCTAAACCAAAATGTTTTTGATTAATTACTTTATGATAAACATTTCTCCCCCTATGGTTGAATCCTCTTTGAGTCTACAATTTTAGTACCATACAATTAAGTAGATTTAAATTTAATTTCTTAATAAAAAATATAGAAGAATATGAGATGGTATATAGAATATTTCCATGAAATTACTATTGAAATGCACAAAAACCAGAATCAGGTTTTGTGTTTATGTGTGTTATTTTTAAAGAAAGTAATTCCTTTAAAAATTAATTTATGATGTAAGATGACTCCATTCCTTCAGACATGTCAGGTTAAAGAAAACAACAAAACACACACCCAATTTAACTAAATGAAAAAGGATGGATGCCTTTGTGCTCTTAATTTATTATTAAATAACTCTTTTAATTGTTCCCAATTCATGTTATTTTTAGTTCAGTGACTATAGCTGTCAGTTTCGTTTTGCCCTGTTTTATGAACTATCTGAATGGACCCCTGGCGATGTGGCCATTGTCTGGCTAAAAATGCGGAAGATGACAGAACAAGCATAGATCACACATTTATTAGTTAGGACTTGGAACCTCCAACTATGTCAGAACTTCGATATCTATTAATAAACTGTGGCAGAGTAGAACTGCCATCTGCTGACAAGATGGATTCGATAACATAAAAGTAAAGCTTTGATTATTCAAACTTTCTTCTGAATTTTTCATGAAGTCTTTTAATACCTGCCACATCTCACCCATTTACTAGGTTTTTATTTCAAATAATATGCTCATGTTATCTTTTAAGCTACACATGCACAATACAAAAATTATCTCTGTAGCTACCTCTTAACTACAGAAATTCTAGATTTCTACTGAAATCAGTGGTCATTAAGTTTCACATGAAAGAATGTATTGATTATTCTGGGTATCCATAATTAAACAGTGACTAACAAATCTATGTACTCTGTTTGTTTAGACCACTATAAATTAGGTTTTTCTCTAATACCAATTTCCCATATATTTATAACCTAAACCTACAAAATATACATAACTGTTAAAGTTCTATCATAGTATATTTTAGCTTTTAAAAGAAAACCTTTGTGTGTTTCCTTAACAAAGCTGAAGAATATATATAAATGCTACAGTAATTATATGTGTCCAATACCGTAGCCTTGTTCCTACACTATAGTTGAGGTCAGCCTCATGAGTCTCCCTTTCAAAAGCAACCATTATAAATAGGGTCTTTTTAGTACTCTGTAGTAAAGACCTACCATACATGGCTTACTTACAGCATCTGGCCCTTTACAGCATCTTTTATCCCGGCTAAACAAAAGTATCTGCTAATTATAATGGAATCAACATTAAAATAAGACTCAGATATCATTTCTAATGTACTGCCTTAGCCAAATCACATAACTTAGCTCTTGTTTAATCACATGTAGTATAAAAGAACAAAATGCGCATTTAATTCTCATGTTTATGCTGTGATAATTTCATGTACTCATTGAACAAATACAGAGAACCTTCTAAGTTCTAGGCATTAATGTTACAAAAGTGAATAAGGCACCTTACATTTTGCTGAAGGAGAGACACAATTTCAGTTACTGGTAAGTATCATGAAAGATAACAGAAATGACAAAGATCTAGGCTGCACAGGGAATGCTTCTCTACTTAATAACATTTGAGGTAGGACTTGATTGGTGAGGAGTCAGTCATCTGAAGTTTTAGGGAAACAGCACTTTAGGCAGAGGAACAACTACAAACAAAATTCATCTTAGTGACTTTCCCAACCCATGATGGTCACTTTATTCAAAACCTAGTTTAAAACTTGTCCTTACTCAATGGAACCTTCTGTGATTAACTCTATTTTCAAACTATGGCTTAAGTGTTCAATTTTCACTACATTCACAGCTTTAAATTTGTAGTCTATAGTTAACTGTTCTGTGTTACTCCAGTCTCATACTAAAACATTTTAAGGAGATAATCCTAGGATTCTTCTATCTTTTTCTTTCTTTCTTTCTTTTTTTTGAGACAGAGTCTTGCTCTGTTGTCTAGGCTAGAGTGCAGTGGCATGATCTCAGCTCACTGCAATCTTTAGCTCCTGGGTTCAAATGATTCTCATGCCTCAGCCACCCGAGTAGTTGGGATTACAGGCATGTGCCACCACACCCAGCTAATTTTTGCATTTTTAGTAGTGACGGGGTTTCTCCGTGTTGGCCAGGCTGGTCTTGAACTCCTGGCATCAGGTGATCTGTCCACATTGGCCCTCCAAAGTGCTGGGATTACCGTGCGTGAGCCACTGTGTCAGGCCCTATTCATCTTTTACAGTACCTCAGAGTATTAGGTACAGATGAGAATGTTCATTAAATGCTCAGGACCAACTACACTAAAAAGGAAATCAGTATTTTTTTTTCCCCTTTCCCGTATTAGGTTTGGTTATAGAGTACTTTAGAAAGAACTGCAGTGACATTGTAAATCCAGTGGAAAAGGCAACTGACTCACAAGTGAGAAATCTCAAATTCAGTTCTCAGCTTTACCATTTATTTAGGCATGTGGCTTCTGGCAAGTCAAACTCGATGACTCCTTGTTAGTATCTGTAAACTGGGATATCATTTGTCCTGTCAAACCAGGATTAGCTGGTCACCAACTAAATGCTACAGGAGACCATGATAACTGCCTTTAAAGAACTTCTAAGCTTACTTTAGAAAACAGTTAAATACTGGAAACAATGAATGTGTTTTCATTTTACAACTGGAAAAGACCTTAAATGATTCTTGTTCAATCCCTCATTTTACATAGGTAACCACAGGCCCAGAAAAATGTGATGACTTGATCAAAGTTACAAAAATATATTATGGGAGAATCCATACAGCATCTAAATTTTCTAATTTTCAGTCCAGAACACTTTCCATTATACCACCCTGTATAACACTTCTTGCAACCCGTCCCTGATGTACACTCTTTTATTCCAACAGTCTCTATAGCCAGATCTAGATGGTAAAAACTAAATGACTTTAAAAAACTACCTAGGCAGATTTCTGAGGCTGAGACCTTACCTAATTTAATAGCAGAATTGAATCTAAGAAGTGCCAACTAATACTACTAAGTTACAATATTAGAAATGCAAGATCAGCTGATGTCTTAGAAATATGTATCAACTAAAGGACTGCATATTTAGCCTGTGGTTGAGTTTTATTTTTTTAAACTTTCTAGTTATATTGATATAATACAATTCAATTATATTGAGAAATACAAAATATGATTTTCTTAATTTAGAAGGTAATATTCTCATACAATATAAAATATTGAAAGCAACATAAAATAGTTTTTGTTTCTGGTTATCTTCCTCTGTTATTTTACTCACAATTTTAAAGTGTAATCTAAGTTGACAAAGAGCTAATAAGTGTCCATGGTTCACCCTCGATTGTACAACATTGCTTTAATGTGTGCAAATGAATATGATGGAAATTATGTAATGCTTATAGTATCAAAAAGGCCCAAATTCAACCTTAAATGCAAAAATGAACTGAGTATTAAAAATGAAAAGGAATAAAAACCCCAAATAACTGCCTACCATTAGAAAAAAATTTTCATCTATAAACAAAAACCTACTCCTTAGAAATGTCTTACATACACACACAGACCCACATACACACAAAGGTTGAAACATTATATAAACTGAGAGAAGGGTCTTAGAAACACACAAACCTAACAAGAAGTGAAACAGCTTTAGGGGAAGAGCATCAAAATGATAACTACCTCCTTAGTAACTTGTTTTTCCATGAATCAAGAATGTAAAAAGCCTTAGAAAGTAGCAAACAGAAACTAAGGTTTTAAGAACCAAATGAAGTAAGTTTGTGAAAGCATTTAGTAGACCATAAAGCACAAGTTATTATTACACAACAATCTGTAGTCTACAAGCATAGCAATTCACCACAGAGCAGACGCAAACACTTATTTAAAAACTGCAATTCTTGTATAATGACTCACTGAATTTTTATTCTTAAAGAATATTAGCCATGAAAGCTGGATCAACTATCCACTTCTGGAAAAGGAACTTATCATAGCCTTAACGTAAAAAAAAAAAAAAATACACCAAAAACATTTCTCTCTCTTTTCAGGTCTTCTTTTAGTCATTTGACCTTAAAGCAGGTCACATTTCCTCTCTGGAACTAGGTTTCCTAGTATGTGTCAGGCCCTGTGGTAGGTGTTTTGCATATAATGTCTACTACAACCTGTTATGCAGATAAATTGAAACAATTTATTATCCCTTTCTTACAGTAAACTAAAATTCAAAGGGGTTAGGAAACTTGCCCCAAATCACACAGTTAATAAATGGCGTATCTGATACACTGAACTTTCCTCTAACTACAAAGACCCTGCTCTTTCCCATCATATTATCTTGTAAAATAAGGATGTTCTCAATGATCTCTAAAGTTACTATATATGATAAAAATACATATAATCCAGTAATCCACTACTCTTCCAAAACATGCACAGGAAAAAAAAAAATTTATTTGTTGAACGTTATCTCACTACTTTGAACTTGCTGATACTTAAATTACAATTTTAAAGTAGACATAACCTGTTGACAATCTATAATATTTCACTAGGTTTTTCATGGTATATAAAACGCAAAGTGCTTAAAAAATTTTAAAGGCGGCAAATAAAAGGTAAGAGCTGGTATTTTTAAACCAGTTTTTAACAAATTCTAAAGTGTCTTTAAAATATATATACGCAGTTTTTTACTTTTCTAAATTTTATAGGCATTAGAATCCAATTTACCTCTCTGTTAATTTGAAAAGAAGCAACGCTTTAAAGTCACATTGAAATAACTGGTTCTAAAATAAATTACTGCAGAAGAGAGGATATGCGTTTTCTGATACCGATTTCTAGTCTAATGTTAATATTCTGATTGTCACCGAAATCATTCCTTATCTCTTCAGAGTATGCTACTTGAAACATATTTTGATCGTAGACCAGTCTATGTTACTTACGGTGAAATTTACCTACATTAACCCAACTGAAAGCCATTTAAATCGGAGAAATTGAGAACCATTCGGTGCTAAGGGAAACACTTTATTAGACCTGATGATCTATTAATTTAACAAGCATTTATTGAGCATCCCCTACATGCCAGGCACTGAGGTACAAGTCAAACGTTATATAATCTTTGACCATTAAGAACATCACGGCCAGCGAACTGAAACTCCAGAACCGCTATGATCTTCGCTGAAACTACTACTTACAGATAGGAGAACTGGTAGACCACAATATCTCACCAGTTCATTCTCCTATTTATCACAGGGATATCAAATCAAGAGTGCCCAAGTGAGGAAAAAAGACAGCTACTCCCGAGCAGTTGAGCTCAGAGTAACCCCCTCTCCCGCGTCACTGAAGGATGTGGGGTCTCCCGGGTGGATCCCGCAGGGTCCCGCGAATTAGAGGGGTCGGGGAGGCACCTTCAGAGCCAGGACCTCTGAGGCAGAGGCGGGGTTGGGGCGGGCCGGGACCGGCGTCTACATGCCAGGCCTCGCTCACCTCTTCCACCTCGATCTCCTTGTAGTCTATCTCTTCAAAGTTGAGGACCTGAGAAGGGGCTTCGATCATCTCACCGGCCGAAGACGAGGAGGAGGAGGAGGCGGCTGAGGCTGTAGACATGATCCCTCGCGGCGCCCGGGGGGCCCGGGAACGGTGCCGCCCGGACAGTCCGGGTGAGACCCGCGCCCACCCGCCTCCGGACCGACCTTCAGCCTGGAGCCGCGCAGTCCTTCCACCCGGCGGTCCGTGGCGGGTGCAGGGGCAGCGGCCACAGCCGAGTCCCGGCTCTGGCTCCGCTGCGTTTTCCGCTGCCGGGCCCCGCCCACTACACTTCCGGTTCCGGGCTGAAATCGGAAACAGGAGGCGGGCCGTAAACTCCGTGGGAGGGGAGGAGAGGGGAGAATTTTGTGACTTGGAAAGAAAAGGAGGGACACGTTGGGGGTGGGGTGGAGTAAGCTAAGAAGCAAGTTTGGACCTCTAGAACAAATTTCGCGAGACTTTTATCACAGGGCCTCAGCAACCGGATGATACCGGGAGGCGCGTAACGTCATTAAAGTGCGCGAACGGAAGTGGCGCGGAACATGACGGAGAGTCAGTACGGTTGGTCATTTAAGGACCAGCGGGAAAGATAAAAGCTCGGCTTTCGTCCTTGCTGCGTGAAATAAGTTTTGGCCTCACTTTCTCTCCTTTGAGCTGCCGGCAGACAAGCAAGATGGTGTTGAACTGTGTTTTTGTGACGAAGCTTACCTTTAAGTTTCAGCCCTAAACTAAGTTGACCTGTTTCTTTAAGACGGCTTACGAAATATATTTTCCTCAGTGTGGGAGATGGAAGGAAGCAGTTGCTCCTGTTACTTTGAGCTTGTCCCTGACACTATGAGAGATTCTAAAAGAGGGAATCAGCTTATGCAACGTGAATAACCGTGGAGGTTGAGTGCTTACGAACGGAAGTTAATATTTTGGTGTTACAAACTGTATATGGAGGAGGTGGATAAAATATAATTTGGCGTGTTCAAGTTACGGATTACGAGTGCAGGGCACTGTTGCTTTAGATTGGTAAATGAATCATCAGCAATCGTCTTGAAAATCAAATTTTTGCACCACCATTTTCAGGACTTGAGAAAATGGGCTCAGACTTTAAAGCAATTATGGTCCTCTGAAACTAGATCGATCTTGTCCCCAAAACGGGCAGCATTGCCCATGTTGTACTATCAGCACAAGTTTTAGTTTTAAACTAACTGTTGAACTTTATTTAGTCCATTTGACATAAAGCCTAACTGTGAAAAATTGGAGTTAGAGATGAAGATTTAAAGACCAAGGATGGATTCATGCTAATGTCAAATTCTAAGTTTCAGTAAGAGACTGAAAGAGGGAAGTGAGGAAAATAGTAATTGGAATGTCACCAGAGGAAAGCTCTCCAGTGAAGAAGTAGCCAACCAAGTATATGCTGTATAAAAAAGAATTATGTTAAACACAATTGGGATTGCAAATAGGTCATTGGATTTGACCATCAAGAAGTTACCAACTCCTGGGAAACATTCTGTCACTTTTTATCTTAGTTCTAGTGACACGCAATGACAGTTTGATGAGTGGATAAAAAATGAAAGAATCAATTTCTTTTCACTGTACATACTCTCTTTGCATGATCTTACTCAAAGTCTTTGTTTCTCATACCATTTTTATAATGATGACTACTAATCTCCAATACTCAAGATTTTCCTGAATTCTGGACCTATTGGACACCTCTATTTAGATAGAACACCTAAACTTCAAGATACCACAGCAAATTCAAAAGTTGTCACTCACCACAAATATATTCCTGAGTGCTTTTCTATATCAGTTAAGGAACCCATCACCCAGTTCGTTGTTCAAAGGGGAAATCAGGGCATGTAAAATGATACGTGGTGCACTGATACCCAATAGAAGCAGATTTAATGAGCGGCACAGTCATTTTCACCTGTCATTCCTTTTGCATTTCCAAGCCAAGATGGTCACTTCTTACCTTCTGCTATAGCTATGCAGGTCCATATCTGATTTCCCTTTAACAGCTTAATCTTAGTACAATGGATGCTGTCAAGTGGGAACTCAATAAACGCTTATATAATCCGTACAAATGAATAGGTTTTGTCAGTCCTCCCTTTCCCTGGAATGTAAGATGTTTCCTGTACTTTCAGTTTTGGATTGGAATCTTGATAAAGTGCTAATTACTACAGCCACGATGCAGTTCTCCTGCTTGATTTTTTCCCAAAATTTTGTTACAAAAATGTCAAATATACAGAAAGGTTGAAAGAATATTATAGGGAACACCTACATACCCACCACCAATATTTACTATACTTGCTTTATGGTAATATGCATATGTGCATCTCTCCATCCATCCATACTTACATCCATCTATCATTTTGCTAGATGCATTTCAAAGTGAATTGATTACATTATTTTGAATATCTTGTACCTCATACTTCTGCTTCTATGTTTTATCCACTGATTTGGACTTCTGATATTGATGATAGTCTAAAATCAATTTTTGTCCAACTTGCTTGCAGATTACTTTTTTTTTTTGTCTGCCCGATGCCTTTTCCCTAGCTTCTGATAATAGATGGAAAATTTCAGCAGTGTTTACGTCTCTGGGTTTAGTCATTCCCAAGTTCTAATCCATGTCTTACATTCTGTGATTTGGTTATGTGGGAGCTAGTGAATTGTCATTTTATGTAAGTTGGTCCAAGTTGTAATTTTGTCACTTGCAACCAAATAGTCCTAAGTAATAAAGTTTAAATACAGAGGAATAATGGAGGGGAGCTGAACCTATCTCAGTTCACCTCAATTTTGACTTTACATTTCCTTTAACTTTCATGAATTAAGGATAGAAACTTGGCCTCACAATTTCATGTCAACTTCAGTCACCAATCCATGTGCCTCTACAAATTTCCAAATACATATCAAAACTATTTAGGTAAATTCCTTGAAGTCCCTCTGAGTTTGAGCATCCTCCACCACTCTCCCTCATGTCAGCACCTCAATAACTACTCTAACTTTCAACTCTGCCTTCACTTTTGGCCCTTTTATACTCTCAAGGGGATGACAGGATAAGAGTTTCAAAGTCCATTTCCCACCACCTCTTTGCTTGTTCTAAATGAGATTCTGATTTTAGTTGGCTCATTTTGGAGGTAGGGATATCTGGGACCTCTTTTCATGGAGGCTTAGCAGAAACTGGGACTAAAGTATTTCCACTTTAATGTTCTGGGGCATATATATGTCAGACAAATGTTTCATATTTTATCAGTTAATATGACTTGTTATAAGTAACAGGAAATCAAACACAACATGGCCTAATAAAGGGGATTTATTGGCTTAAGTGGAAAGTCAAGAGCTGGGACAGGCTTCAGGTTTGATCTAATTCATAGGATTGATGATAACATCAATAATTGAGTTTCCATTATTCTCTTCTGCCTTTAGTGGTATTTGCTATATTCTAGAATAGTGTTTCTCAATCTTTTTTTTTTTTCATTATTGTTCTTTCAGGGAGCCTTTTTAGACATCTTATGCCCCTCCTCAAAGTTCTAATACCTCAGATACACTATATATTTATTTATGTATTGTATGGATACTTGTGCTTTATATGAAAAAGGGTAAGATTTTCTCTCTCCCTGGTTTTTGCCCCCTTTGGAGATGTTATTGCCTACATTAAGAATGCATGTACTGGCAGTTTCATTTTTCACATATCACAAAGTACAACAGAGAGCGTCTCTCGGGAGCCATCTCAGAAGAGCAGGTAAACATTCTTTTTCAAAAGCCCTTGGTAAGTGTACCCTTGAAGGATGGGGGACAAGATGCTTGATACATTCACAGTCATGCGTTGCATAATGATTTTTTGGTCAATGGACCTCATATGTGACAGTGGTCCTAAATGATTATAATGAGGCTGAAAATTCCTATTGATAGTGACATTGTAGCCATAGTCATGTCATAGCATGACACATTACTTTTAGTGCATTACTTGTGTTTGTGGTCATGCTGGCGTAAACAAATTTATTGTGCTGCTAGTCATATAAAAGTATAATACATACAATTATGTGCAGTACACAATATTGATAATGATAAACAACTATGTTACTGGTTTATATGTTTACTATACTATACTTTTTATTGTTATTTTAGAGTGTACTCCTATTTCCATTAAAAAAAACTATAAAACTGTCTCAGGCAGGTCCTTCAGGAGGTATTGCAGAAGAAGGCATTTTTATCATAAGAGATGACTGCTCTGTGCATGTTATGGACCCTGAAGACTTTCTGGTGGGACAAGATGTGGAGGTGGAAGATAGTGATGTTGATTATCCTGACCTTGCGTTGGCCCAGGCCAATGTGTGTTTATCTTAGTTTTTAGCCAAAAAGTTTAAAAAGTTAAAAAAAATTAAACAGAATAAAGGGTATAGAATAAGGATACAAAAAAAAATACTTTTGTGCAGCTGTTCAGTGTGTTTGTGTTTTAAGCTGTGTTATTACAAGAGTCAAAAAGTTTTTAAAAATTTAGAAGTTTATGAAGTAAAAGAGTTATAGTAAGCTAAGCTTAATTCATTGTTGGAGAGAACTTTTAAAAAATAAATTTAGTGTAACCCAAGTGTACAGTGTTTATAAATTCTACAGTAGTGTACAGTAATGCTCTAGTCCTTCACATTCACTCACACTCACTGGCTCACCCAGAATAACTTCCAGTCTTGCAAACTCCATGTATGGTGAGTGCCCTATATAGGTATATGACTTTTTAAAAAAATATATTTTATACTGTATTGTTACTGTACTTTTTCTAGGTTTAGATACACAAATATAATTATGTTCCATTTACCTGCAGTATTCAATATAGTAACATGATTTGTACAGGTTTGTAGCCTAGGAACAACAGGTATACCATATAGTCTAGGTGTATAGGAGGCTATATCAACTATGTTTATGTAAGTACACTCTATGATGTTCACACAATGATGGAATTGCCTATCAACATACTTCTCATAACTTATCCCTGTCATTAAGTAATGCATGACTGTACCTTGTTTAACTTAGACTCAGGCTCCTGGAAACATAGGCTTTAAGGTGAAGGAGGAGGAGATGCTAACCAGAAGGAAAATCTTAATACTCTTAGAAACAGCAAAGCAGGGAATGGTTGGTGGGTATGCAACCAGCAAATGCTCATTATTCATACTTTTATTCAGATTGAGCTCTGTGATGGTTAATTTTGTGTCAACTTGATTTAGCTAAGGGATACCTAGCTAGCTGGCAAAACATTATATCTGATTGTGTCAGTGAGGGTGTATTTGGAAGAGATTAGCATTTGATTAGGTTGAGTAAAGAAGATCTTAGCTCACCAATATAGGTGGTCATGATCCCATTGTTGAGAGCCCAATAGGACAAAAAGGTAAAGGAAGGATGAGTTCATGCTCTCTTCTTGAGCTGGGACGTGTATTTCCTCCTGCACTTAGACATCAGAACTTCTGGGTCTTGGGCCTTTGGACTTCAGGACTTAAACCGGTCTTCCTCTCAGGCCTTTAGAGCTGGACTGAGAGTCACACTCTTGGCTTCCTTGGTTCTCAGGTCTTGGACTAGATTACATCACTGGCTTTCCTGGTTCTCTAGCTTGCAGAAGGCAGATAGTATAACTTCATGATCTCCATAATTACATGAGCCAATTCACGTAATAAATCTCCTCATGTATATCCTATTGGTTTTGATTCTTTGGAAAGCTCTAACACAAGCTCTATATCTAGAAAGTGTTATTTTTACTGCCTGAGAACCAAACACAACCAACCCAATTAAATATTGTTTCCAGGAAGTTCAGAAATAGTATTCTGCTGCACTGTATTCAGAACTGGAGTATGCAGTGGATAGCCAGTCTCAGCATGTTAGTGACACTGCTAGAGAGCAGTTCCCAAACTCATGCATTTCTTTAATACATGCATTTGTTATGTATTTTCTACCCTCCAGATCTTCATCCCAGGTCTTTGGCATCCCAAGAGAAACTAAGCTGGAATTTAGCCGACTCAGAGAGCTGCAGGAAGGGTTTGTGTTCCAGTTACCCACAATGTAGCTTTTAAAGGTGAGCATTGCAAAGGTGGAGTAGAGGCTTCTGGCAAGTGTAGCTCTAAGACATTGTCTGACATCACAGGTAGCTGACATTTCTGTTTGAAGGTAACATTCTCTCCTTTAACCCCACCCCCATCCAAGCTAGTTACAGATGACTGTTTTGATGATGTCTGTGTTCTGCAAATAAAATGTCCATTATTTTCTAAATACTTGATATGAGAAAGTAGAACTTGTCTCAAAATTTGTTCATATTATCATGAGAAATTTGAACATTATATTTGACAACTAAAGGAGAGCTGTTTAATTTCAACTGTTGTAAATTTTAGAATGTTTATAAAAATGCTTTTTTCATTTACTTGTATGAATAAAGTTTTTCTTTGATTTTGACTATCAAGAGTTTGAAGGGATCATCCTTAAGTCTGGATCAGGAATTGATGGTAGTAATTTCAAATATAACATTTTATATTAAAAATTTGTATTAATGAGGGAAAACATTAAACATTTTTACAAAATTTCAGAGTATATTTGATGTTTTATACAAATTTAGTGTTCAACATTGTCTCTAATATATTGTATTTTATTTTTCAAAATTATATAGTGTAAAAAAAAGCAATGGTTTTTAAAATTAAGCCCCAAATAGATGACTTCAATCCCTTTTAGCTTATCCCAGAGTATCTTATAATATTATCATTTTTTTTCTCGAGATGGAGTCTCGCTTTACCACCCAGGCTGGAGTGCAGTGGTGCGATTTCGGCTCACTTCCACCTCCGCCTCCTGATTCAAGTGATTCTCCTGCCTCAGCCTTTTGATTAGCTGGCTAATTTTTGTATTTTTAGTAGAGACAGCGTTTCACCATGTTGGCCAGACTGGTCTCAAACTCTTGACCTCAGGTGATCCACCCGCCTCGGCCTCCCAAGGTGCTGGAATTACGGGCATGAGCCACTGTGCCCAGCCAGTATTATCTTCTATGTATGCCATGACATGAAGAAGTTTGGGAAGCACTGAGTTAGGAGGCTGTTTCAGTATTCAAGGCAAGACATAATAGTGGTTTGATTAACATGAATAATGGCCATACAGGTTACAGATAAATGGATAAATGGGAGACATTGAAGACATAGAATTGGTAGAGTTAGTGATTGGTGGAAGTTAGTGACTGACACTGGAAGTGGGGAAGGAGGTAAAGGAAAGGACAATGTAGAGGAGGATTCCTAGATTTTTCATGTGTGCAGTTAATTTTAGAAAGGGTGCCTTTTACAGGAGGCAAGAAGAAGAAGAGGAACAAAGTTAGGGGAGAGGAGAATGAAGGAATCAGTTTCATGTTGAGCTCGGGGTACCAGAGAGTATTATGAGCAGGTAGAAGGTTGATCTTAAGGGAAAAGACAAAGCTAGAGAAACAGATGCTGATCTACTGATGATATTAATAATTAAAGTCATGGAAATTGAAAGATGTGTAAAGTGAGAAATACTAGGACTTAAGAAAGAGCTGTAAGGAGTAAAATGGTTAAGGGGTGGGTGGAGTTGGAGGAATTGCCAAAGAAATTTGTGGAAAATAAAAAACCTATGATGTTGTAGAAACCAAGATGAAAAGGATGTTTGTGTTGAATACTTGTAAGAAGTTAAACATGAGAAAATCTTGGAAAAGGTCTGTTGGATCTAGGGACTCAGAGGTCACTCACAGCCTTGTCTAGGGTAGTTTCCAAGATGGGAACAGAAACTAGATGAGTTGGACTGAGTGAGACGTGAGGGAAATAAGGACAGTAATATGTACAACCTTTTGAGAAATTTGATTGTTAAGAGAAGGCAAAATATAGAACAGTGTAAATTAAAACCACACTGGGGTGAGGGAGTTTAGGGCTTTGGCAACAGTATAGCTGAATGATGGGCCATGGGAGTTAACCTGAAGAAAGGATAAAGAGGTAATGGGAGAGTATGATTGTTTGGGAGAAGGTAGAAGGGTCAATAGGGTGGAGGTTTGCCATGTGAATGAAGAACAAGTGTGGTGAAAGCTTCCTGACCGAACTGGTGGATCTGGGGTTGTGGTTAGAGAGTATGACATTTGAATTTGTGATTTCGGACGTGGTGCAGTTTCAGGTAAGGGCAGCAACTGATCTGAGATATGATTGGGAGAAAATGAAGGATAGATTTTTGGAACTGAGAAGGGTAGGAACTGAGACGTCAGGATGTCTGTGGGTCATTCATCCAACCATCTGCTGTTGGACATTGAGGTTGTTTTCAACACTTTCCGCCCACTTTAAATATCACTGAGGCGACCATCCTTGTATTTAAATTTAGTGTTTTCGGGGTATCTTCATGCAAAAGCTATTCTCTTTCTTTGGTAATCTTAAAATGCTTCAAGTTTGCTTATGCTTTAGAGAGTGGTGGTAAACTAATTGCAGTTAGGATCTCTGTGCTTTATCTTCAAAGCACAGTGTTTTAGAACTCTGATAGAGTTCTTATCTTGATTCTGCCACATATCTTGAATAAATTACTTAAAATTTCCACTTTATTTTATCTACCTGATACCTACATCAAAGGTTTTGGTGCAGATTAAAAGTGACTGGTTCATAGAAAATGTGAAATAACTGTTAGTTTTCCTTTTTTCTTTCTTGGTGTGGTGATAATGGAGAAAACAGTTCTCCATCACAGATACTAGGAGACTATTGTCCCATCATAGTTTAGTTGCTAACTGGTATAAACTTGGAAAGAAAGGAGGCTGGACTGGGGAGATTTGTTGAGCGAGGAAGAAGTGTGCTGGTGATTTTTTTATGTGTACTCTCCCCACTAGCCCTAGTCAAAAGGATTGCTGCTCTGAGCCTCACACTTTAAAATGTCCTCCTGTAGCATGTTTCTATGAATGGGAGCTGTAGGTACTCAGGACCCTGAAATAGCTCCAAACAGCCCCAAAGCTGTGTGTACAAGTTTCTTCTCTGGGTCTGTCCTCTGGAGGGCTAGCCAAAGAATATCTGTATATGCATCTGTATCAGATGGGCAGGTTGGGGAGCCCACGTGTGGGTGTGTAAAGGCTTCTTGCAGTGTAGATTGAGCCCAGAGTAGGAGGACGGGGTATAAATCAGGATTTGGAGGCTAGGTTTGCTCACACCACTACATTCTGGTGAAAAGGAAAATTGTCAAGGTAGGAGGATGGAATATATTTTATTTACCAGTTTACCTCGATTTACTGCTTTGAATATTTAGGTATATAATACGTGAGCCTCCGTTTGTACTCTTACCAATGTTAGGATAATGTCTACTTTTGTATGTGCTAGATTTCTGTTCCTGTGTGCTACTAGTGATTTACAGGTAAGATGTTCCCAGCTTGGATTTGCTATTTCCTAAATTTTCCACAGATGTCTCTATCTTATCACTTAGGTCTCAGCTCAAACAGTACCTCAGAGATAGTGATATTGTCCTCTCTTTGGCTCCCTGCCCCTTCACTTCTATCTATTACTAAGTTTTATTTCTAGCCCTCTACCTATCAACGTTATTTTATTTGGTTATTTTCTCTCATTTGTTTTCTGTCCTCCTACCTCTTCCCGGACCCTGCCCATTGGATGTTAGCTGAACTGGGGTGAGAATTGTGTTTAGTAGACACTTAATAACTTTTTAGAAAGTAAATGACTATCTACATTTCTAAGTAAATGCTGTTAATTTATTTAATTTATTTCAGGTGTAAGGATTGGGGTACCCAAATATTTTCTATAACTGGGTGAAGATTTGATAAATAGATAAATCGATATATAATTGGCATACCAACTATTTGTAATGAAGATTTCTCAAGTATTTGAGGGTTTTGAAAATGCTTCGTTCTACTGGTCAGTTTAAATATCTCTCCAATCTTAATGTTACTAAGTTTTAGGATACTTTTCCCCCCCAAGATTTTCCAAGGGTAAACTTTAGTACTTCTTCTTTCTAAAAACCTATTTAATTCATCTGAATAGTTTGCTTGTTGAAAGTTAATAAGGTATTATTATGGCACTAATGATTACTTTCAGAAGTAACTGATATTTTAACCAAAATTTATGTAAAAATTGAGAGAATAGACAAATTTCTATTTTCTGAGCTTCTGAGGTAAGCTTAATCATCATGGTATACTTTAGCATCGGTTTTTCATAGCAGAAACTTAATCAGATAAGAATATGAGTCAGAAATAAAAATAATCTTCATGGAAATAGTGCTCTTCACTACAAAAGTGCATTCACTAAATGTTTTATATCATAGACTAATATGTCACATCGATGTTCTTAGATGATCTTTCGCAGAAGAAATTGCAGAAGCAATTTGGTTTCATTTACGGGAATAAGTAGGGGTATTTCATTTCACACAGCCTCAGGGAATCACAAATTAAAACTTTCCACTAAAATGGATGCCATCTACTATTCATTATTTCAACAAACAAACCACTCCACTCTGCTGAAGCTGTAATCAGGGTAAGGGATATTGTAAAGCTTAAAAACTGTGAGGCTGAGAGGGTCTAGTTTGCATTCTTCTTCGTTAGCAACCCATTTCACATCTTCTTCTGAGTTCCCCAGCACCCCACAGAGCTACTCTCAATGGCGCAAAGCTCCATTAAGTAAATAGAGGCTCCATATTTAGAAGCCATCTCTGGGAATTGAAAGTGCTCTGAGAGGGAAATTGGTACTATCAAGATTAAGGTATTAATGAAAAGTTCTGTTAAATTTCTGTTGGGATGCTAATTAATCTTCTAAAAATTGTTAATCAATTCAATGATGTAACACACTTAAACTTTAACACATGGTACAGGAAAAGTAACAGGGTCTTTTAATTATGCCCAGAAGCATTCAGAAAGTTAAGAGAAATAGTCTAATGGGAAAAGTGTCCCCAAATGGTGTTTTAGTTTGACCTAAAATATTCAGTTGTTGTAATACACTTGATAAGTTTGGGAAATCAATATTTAGTGCTCATATATCTGAAGAAACATTCAAAGTATTAGAAGAAATTCAGGAAGTGGAATTCTGACAACTATGTCTTAATGAAATTTTTTATCTGAAGTGCAGAAGACAATCTAAGCACAGATTATTAAACCCATGCTTTAGCTTGAATTGTTAAATGAAGAAATAATCTGATAAACTTTCAATATTTGAAGCCTAAAAATGCTAACTGTAAGTATTGAGCTACGTGAACTACACTATATTCCTATCAATATTAAAATATTTTGTTTTAGTTGTTAATAGGATTTTGAATCATATCAGTTTTGTTAAATATTAAAATGTAAATCCATCTCTAAATATATTAACATATATGAAACAGTATGTAAAAGTATATAGTACAGAGCCTGGAAAATATGTGCTTTTCAAAAATGTTAACATGAATGAAATATAGAGGAAGAGAAATAAACAATGTGATGTGACAGTAAAAGTTAGTTCCCATTCTATAGATCAGTTATTAATAGTATTACTCTTGTAGATTCTGATCAGTGAATCTCTGATATGGCAGCTTTAGTTTCTATGTCACAGGCCAATCAGAGTTGAGAGCTCTTGAGGTCACATATAGGCAGCAGCATTTATTTTAATAAATAGTTTGAATCATTCATTTTGAAGAATTAAAAATTAGTGATTGTATTTTAATCTTGAGCACATTTTCCTATTGTTTAAATGAAGAAAGTTGCAGTCTGGGCAACATAGTGAGAACTTGTCTCTACAAAATTACAAAATTAAAAAAATGGAGTCAGGAGGATTGCTTGAGCCCAGAAGGTTGAGGCTGCAATGAAATGTGATCATGCCACTGCACTTCTGCTTGCTTCAATCAATTATCCAATCAATCAATCAAGTTGGTGGTAGTGATTACGTTTTAATTTGTAATACATTTCTTTTGACTAAAGTTGAAGACTATTTCCAGTAGGGTTCATGGGGCAGGTACACATTGGTGAGGATACCTTGATTGTGGCTGTAATCTTTGTTTTTGTAAGTTTAATAACTCAATTTTATCACTTCATTCAAAGGATGATTAGGCTTTTGATTCCTGCTTGCCAGAACCACTGGTGACCATATGAACTAAAGATACAAAGTAATATACTAGTCCTGAGTGAGGGGCTGGAGACTGGTTAAGCTGAAGACAATTATAATACGCTCATGAATAAAAGGAGGCTTGAAAAGAGTGGTATATACAGTAACTCTCTCTTATCCGTGTTTTCACTTTCTGCAGTTTCTGTTACCATATTCAGTCTGCAAATAATCAATGCAAATGCCAGAAATAAACAATTCATACATTTAAAATTGTACACTGTTCTAAGTAGCATGATGAAATCTTGTGCTGTCACATTCTATCCTGTCCCTTTGTCCAGGATATCCATGCTGTAGAAACTACCCACCCATTACTCACTTAGTAGCCATCCTGGTTATCAGGTTGAAAAAACAGTATATATAGCGTTTGGTACTATGTATGGTTTCAGGCATCCACCAGGGGTCTTGGAATGTTTCTCCCTTGGATAAGGGCAGTCTACTGACAAAAGATACTGGTGTAGCTGTGGGTGAACTTCTTAATGGCCTAGAAAATTGTGTTACCAACTTGGTCAGGTTACTGTTGAAAAGAAAACAGCTAGCCTTGTAACCACAGGAAAACATTTCATTTTAATGATCTCTAAAGGTTCCTTGTATGTAAAGCCACCAAAGCCTACTTGCCAGAAAGCTTAGAGCTGGATTTCCAGCTCCAAGCCTCTACGGAAGCTATCAGATGATCAGATTCCTTTGGGAGCATATTGGAGTTCCTTAAGACAAATGATTAATTGTAATCTTCCTTGTCTGAAGAATGTTTTTTGAATATAGACTTTCCTGGGAAAAGAAGAAGTTTTCCTGTTAGCTTATTTGATGAGATAATTATACTTTAGGGTTGCATCACTATGGCTTTCTTAATAGTATTGCCTTTTCTTAATCTGATACCAGCAAAACTTGAGTAGGGTAGAAAGATTCTTTGATTTTAGGGAGAAGAAATTAAAGTTGAAATCTATGCAGAGTAAAACATTTTAAAGAATGCAAGGTCAATTAATCCCTAGAAATGAATCCTCGGGGACATTTAGGAATGCAGTCTGTACTATAATGAGTGCATCAAATGTAATATTATACTGCGTGGCATTAAGTATAAATAGGTAATTCTGAGAGGATGAAAAATAGCAAATATTATCATTCAGTTTATGTTAGGGTTTTAAATCTCTAAATTTCTTAAATTTTTCTAATAAATATTTCTGGTTTCCTTGATAAATGACAATAGTTTAAGGTTAGTATGTCATTATCTTGATCCAAACTTGATGAAATTCACAGCCTAAAGGGAAATTTCATTGTGAGATCATATTAAGCAATTCTTGATCAATATAAATGAGAGTAAGTTCTACACCTCATACATTCAGACAATTCAAGTTTATTAATCAATATAAGCCATCTTCATTAAAAGAAAAACAATAACATATTCTAATTGACATATGGTATTTATTAAACTAACAAAAATTGAATTGTCTTTGGTTTGAATTTCATATATTGCTTACCTTAACTCCTCTGCTCAGAATTGATTTCTACCTTTTTCTTCAGCTTACCCAGTCTCCAGCCCCTCACTCTTTATCAACTTTAATAAGCTTGGGATTGATCTCCTTTGGAAAACAAAGAATACATTATATCCTGTTTCTAGCTTAATTTATATAAAAAAATAGGCATTATGAGAATTGATAATTCACCTCCGATTGAAGCATATTGAACTGGCATAAAAATGATTTCTGAAAGCAACAAAATTAGCTGTAGGACTATGATAAGATGTAAAATCTGCATTACAAATTTAGCCTTGAGTTGCCATTGGATCCTGAGAAAGAATGTGAGAGATTCAGACTATGTAGAGAACAAGAAGTAAGATGAATTTGCTTCTTACATTCAAGATGCTTTTTTTACTTTAGGTTTTTAATTGGCTATATAACTGTGTTTATATTAGGAGAAATTGTTAGAGTTAAATCTATTATTTTTATTCTTGGTTCTTTATGGCTAAAAATGGAGTATGTGACTATCTTTTAGGAAAGAAAAAGTCCTGCATCAAAGCTGTCCCTTCTTACCTAAAAGTAAAGTTTAAAAAGTGAATTAAAACTCAGAGCTTAGTGCATGTGAGGTGTGAATGGCTGTATTCTGGTGTATCTGTTTCTGGATAGTTTATTTCTAAACCATTTATTGATTCCTTTATCAGACAACAGTGATTTACTGAGTATAGACAGTAGTAGTCACTATATTGTAAAGCCTGTTTAGCTTGGAGTTAAAAAGAAGTTACAGTTATATTTTGTTTTCATGTCCTCTCCTTTACTCTAGGGTCTCTTCTGCTTACATGAGAATTGCCAATAATTGCAAGGTGTAGCAGACATTCTGAGTGTCCCACCCATATCCCCCCAGATTTTTTTACTGTTTCCATACATGTGAGCTTGACTTCCCATGGCCAGCAACTACATCTTTCCTGGATGGCTACCTTTGAGTTACCAAAACCCAATTTGCCCACACACGTGGGCAGGCTAAAAAGGGATGGAAATTACTTTCCCCCAGGTGATGGCCCTTAACTCAGTGACTTGTGGTGTAGAGGTATAACCCCAGCTCTTCACCTGTTTTTAATGGAATAATTCCAGAGCTTCCTTGTGGTGTCTACTTGGGCAGTTGGCTTAGTAATATACCCTTTACTGCCTGCTTTTCCTTTTCTCTATCATCTTGCCCCTTTTCTGTAAGGATCACTGTTCCATGGGCTTTTTCTGTAAGTCCACTCAGTGCACTGTACCACATGAACTCAATAATTGTTTTCTCAGAGTTTGCTTCTAGGGGAAACTCAACTAACATCTTGGTATTGTCCAAACAATCTAGGTGGAATCTTGGTTGTAGCAGTGCAGGCCTACTAAATATAGATAGTGGGTAGAATTTTCTTTCTTTTTCAGGTCAGAAATTGTATATACCTGGAAGAATCTTACTGGGTATATTTGATTACAGATTAACAGTCACATAAATGCTGGTATATATAAATTCACATTCACATAATTTATGTACACAAAAATTTTGCATTGAGTTAACGGGTTTCACTTTGAGATGACCAAATGACCTACCAAATTATTAGCTTTAAATAATAGAAATCACTGGGTGGAGCAATTTTATAAGAAATTTTTTGATTGAACAAAACTTATTGAACATCTGTTATGTGCTAGGTACTTTACTAGGTAGATACATAACAATGACTAAGACTAATGATTGCTTAGTCTTAACTCTCTGCCTTCATGGAATTTTAAAGTTGAGCTTATTTTGTTGTTTCCAGCTATATTTACATGCTGTTCTTGATACTCTTAATAGCTGTTAATAAGAGTTTATTGGTTTTACTCAATGTGTCTAATTATTTTCCCTAGTACTTGCACTGCAATACTCAAGAGTGGAAATACGTTTTTCTCTGCTATGTTCTTCTATATTGATTGTAGCTTACTGATTTTGCATATCTCATATATCAACCTAACTAGTTCTCTTTTTTGTTCTTTGTCATTAGTTTTCATTTTTGTCGAATTTTGTTTGTTCCAGGGTTTATTTTATTACTCCAGTAATGTCTCATTGAGATGAGCATTTCTCAGAGTTTTTGTGTTATTTCAGGTATATTTACTAAAAAATGTTTAAGCTTTTTATTAAGTACAAAAATGCTCAAAATTGAATACAATTTTTTATTAAGTGGTCTGGAGCACAAATAATTCTTAACAGTATGCAGAAGTTTGAAACAAATGCCATATTTAGTTTACACATTGCAGTAATTTTTAAAGCTTATTTAAAAAATATTAAGTTAAACTTTCTTAGAAATACATGCAAATCTTGTTATTTTTTACTGTCATATGTCGGTGTAAATATTTATAAATTAAGAACTATGGTTTTCTCATGGTCACTGTATTCCTGTGCATTCATTAACTATAGTGTTCACCTGAAATTTGCAACTAGCCAGACTTGAGAAAACACAGCAGAAAGTTTATATACAATACAGTACATTATCTAAAGCTTTGGATTCATATATGTGTATTATTTGAAGAAAACAACGGTTTATTAGTCATTCTTTGCCATTAACATTCTTTGCACACAGAAATGATGCTTTCTAAGTCTGTCATTGACATTTGTTTTGGTGTTAACATCTTGGTTTTCCTTTGGAGAATGACCTCTCCTAGTACTTGGATTTCAGGTGAGGTTGACTCCTCCTCTCTTCAGTGGTGGAAACATCATCTATGAATGACCAGAGAGAGTAGTACCTCTCTTTTGCAACATGTCTTTGGTGATTGGTTCAGGAGTAGGTATGTAAACCAAGTCAGACCAATCAGAACCAATAAACTTTGGCTAGCACTATAGGAAACAGGCATTCTCTTTTTTTTTAGGGTTATTAGGCTGGTAGTCTATATGCCTGGTGCTAACAGTAGCTATCTTTGTAACTGTTTGGGAACAGCTTTCTTTGAAAACAAGGCCTTGAAAAGGAATTGGAGCATAGATGGAAAGAAATGGAAACCTATTGACAAAGCCTGAGCATCTGGATTCAGTAGTGCCTAGAGATCCACCTCTCCGTCTTACTTGAACCATTAATTTCCAACCACTCCACCAACACCCTCCCATCATCCTTTCACAGATTGTATTTTTCTCTCACTTTTTTCCTAATACTTACTATGTAAGTCTATATGAACACAATGTTGTCCTTCCCTCCACAGGAGTTTTGTGATCAGAATATCAAATTGACCTTTGTCCTATATGTAGGAGAGTTAGGGTTCTCTTTGCTATGGAGCCAAAAGAAGTACCCTGTGGTATTGAATTCACAGTTAAATGCAGAGCCATTAAACTGAGTATGACCTAAATATATAATTGTAAAGAAGACATACTGTTTATTCAACAAATGTTTACTGAGCTCCTGGTATTTTAGACACTAGGGAAAGAGCAATGAGTGATACAAATAAAAATCCCTTGACTTCTTGAAGCTGACATTCTTGTATTATTGCAGAAGGCTTGGTACCTAGAACTGGAGCTATTTCTGGGTCAGGTGGCACTCAGGAAGACTTCATTTTTCTTCCCCAAATTCTTAAATTTATTTCCCATTGTGCTCAAATAAAAACCCAAGGGCCTTAACATACTTTTCAGGCTTGCATGTATGAACATTTTTTTCATCTGGCCCATGCTCACTTGTCTGAAACCTTATCTGCAGACTGATACCTTCCCTGATTTTTACCAGTTTCCACCAGTCACACCAGATTTCTTCCCTTTCCTCTAACATTAATTTGTCTCAGAAACTTCCACATTTTTTTCCTTCAGTCTTGGCTATCTTCCCCTCTCTCCCCTGTACTTCACTTCACATGGTCTCAGTTTAAATGGCATTTCTTTGGAGAGATCTTCTCTACCTAACCCATCTAAAGTGAGTTACCTTAATATATCTCAGAGAACTCTGTTTTTTCATAGTACTTATAATGAATTGTTATATATTCATATATATCTATTTATATGTATATATATTTTGGTGTTTATTTACTAACTCTGCCACCATTGTCAGCTCTGTGAGGTCAGAGGCTATATCTATTTTGTTTGCCACCAAATTGGTCAGTGCCTGGCATAGTGCCTAGTACACCGTAGAAACTTAAATATATTTGTTGAATAATTATGTGGCTTGACCTCAAGCTCTTTAGTGGTAGCCTCAACTCTCTCAACCCTTATTTGAGTCTCATGCTTCCAAGTCTAGGACCCTTTCCAGTTCTCTTCTTTATCCTAGGGGTCATTCTGGTATAGCAGTCATCACCTATTTATGTGATAGGCTGGGTCTCAGGCACCAAAGTGGGAGAGTGACCACAGAGACCTGATGAGATAACAGGAACCAAACCAGAAACTCCACCCTTACAACTAGAGCTTCCCAGAGCTGGGATTGAAAGGGGCAGGATAATTCCAGAATTCTACTTGTTATCACTGGGGCACTGAACCCCAAGCCTGATTCTGGGCAGAAGAGGCTCAGGCATCAACATAGAAGCCAGTGATGAGACTGAGAAATGGGCAAGTATCTGCTTCTAAGCTTGTTTGTTTCAACTGTGGCATGTGTTTGTAAGTGAGGGATAGTTGAATAATGAACAGCTGTATCTGCTTATATACTGACTACCTAACACTCAAAATGGCTGGATAACCAGGAAAAGACTGACTTCAAGGTGGGGGACCAGTATAACCAACTGTGGGGCTCTGGGAAAGTCAGAGCAGGGAAACTTAGGTGAGCTGACATACTGAACTCGCCTATTCCCATTGTTCTCCTGCTTTGTTGTTTTAGATGATGTGTAAACAGATTCTTAGTCTACTCTTGTCCCTTTTAGACTTCAAACCTAATAAAACCCAATATTTTATTATTAAAAATTTCAAACAGACATCAACATTAAAGTAAGTTTACTGTGAATACCCAAATGTCTGCCACCTAGATTCTATCATTAAAATTTTGTACTGTTTGTTTTATGCATCTCTGTCCATCTGCTCTTTATCCACCCATTACTACATCTTAATTTTTTTTATGAAAAAGAGAAAGAGAGAGAGAGGAAGTTTTTTTTTTTAAGAGAAAGAAAGTAGAATAAAAGAGAAAAAAGGAAGAAAGAGAAAGAGGGAGAGAGAATGAGAATCTTGCTCTATTGCTCAGGATTTCATTTAAATCTGTGAAATGCTTATGAAATTACTAAAAAGTGATTTATTTCCTATTATGTGATCACTTTTAGAATAGGTATGATATAATACTGAAAAAAATATATGTTTTGTGGATATAGGGTGGTAGGTTCTGTAAATATTTATTAAATTTGCTTGTTCCAGGTCTGAGTTCAAATCTGGTTTTTTTT